>CABHPH010140092.1:42901-68140 GCA_902168325.1 Peromyscus nudipes
CTGTTGAGGATGTTCATGCTGTGCTTGCTGTCAACCATGTTCACGGCCAGACCCCTCTTGCCAAAGCGGCCTGAGCGCCCGATGCGGTGCAGGTAGGTCTCGTTGTCTGGGTTGCCGTCCTTGTCCACAGGAAGGTCAAAATTGATGACCACAGACACTTGTTCAACATCAATACCACGGGCACACACGTTGGTGGTCACCAGGACCTTCTCTTTGCCTTCTCGGAAGCGCTCAATCACAGCCGCCCTCTGTTCCACCATCATCTCTCCACTCAGCAGAGCCACCTGGTGGCCCTCTTTGGAGAGTTCTGCTGCCAGCCAGCCAGCTGTTTTGCGGGTATGGCAGAAGATCATGGCTTGGGCGATGGTGATGGCCCCATACAGGTTGCACAGGGCCTGGAACTTCTCCTCTCTGTTACTGCAAACGACATAATACTGTTTGATGGTGTCCAAAGTCTCCTCTTCACGCTTAAGTTTGATGATGTTGGGGTCTGGGACCACCTTCTGGGCAAACTTCCACACTGAGTCTTCAAAGGTGGCAGAGAAGAGCAGCATCTGGCAGTTTCTGGGCAGCATCCTCTGGATGCGGATGCTCTGGTCTTGGTAGCCCTGAGTTGCTATCATCACGTCAGCCTCGTCCAGAACAAACACCTTGATCTTCTTGGGGTCAACGAACTTCAGCTTGGAGCACCAGTCCAGGACGGTCCCGGGGGTGCCAATGACAATCTGCTCACTGACCTTCTGACCTCTGCCCAATTTATTGCCTCGAACAGCATAAGCCAGCTTCAGTTCTGGATGAAATTGGCCCATCTGCTCAATCACTTTTCCTGTTTGAAGTGCCAGCTCATATGTTGGGGACAGGCACAAACACTGAGGATATCTGTCTGATGGTTCCACTCGGCTGAGCATAGCTAAGACAAAGGCGGCCGTTTTCCCAGTACCAGACTGAGACTGGGCGATCAGGTTCTGCGGGGGTTCAGCAAGCATCATGGGCAATGCAGTCTCCTGGATCTTGGATGGTCGATTGAAGCCCATGGCATAGACTCCTTGGAGAAGCTGTGGTTTCAGGCGAAGCTCTTCGAAAGACTTCACCGAGTAGAGAGGGGAGGTCGGGTCCCTCTGCAGCACTTCTACTTGGTTGGTGTTATCCACAAGATTGCTTCTGATCAGCTTGTTGAGGAAAGACTGCGCAGCTCTGCCTCTTTCTCTTCCTCCTCAGTCTTCTCTGCAGTGGTGCCGGTTTTGATAACACCACTGGTGTCTGCTTTGACCTTTTCTTCTTTGATCTGCAAACTGCTCATCGACTCGACGACAGTGGCTTCCTGCTCGTCCACAGCCAGCGCCCAGGAGTCGGTGGCCATGGTCCCCGAGGCGACCCCGCCAACACCAGTGCTGAGTCCCAGAACGCGCCAAGCCGGGGCTCTTTATTCTTATGATGGATGGCCTCTCTATCATGGAAACCCTCGAAATAGCCAGAACATCCAGAATCCAATCATCCTGCCAATCCTTGACTTGTTAGTTCCAGAATCTAGAGATTTCTCTGACCCTGTGATAAGAGCACACGGGATTGGAGTGGGATTCTATCATTATAAAATTGAATGTCACAGCCAAACTTGGGCACACACCTGTAAATCCCAGCACTTGAGAGGATGAGGCAGGAGGATCATGAATTAAAAGTCAGCTAGGGCTACACCATAGGCCTTGTTTTATCATATAACTAGGAATTCAACAGAGAGGTAAACTAAATGAGGGTGGACCCACAAAACTTTGAATGACCCATCTAAAAACTCACGAAAGCGGTCAGCACCGAAGGCCTCATACCAAGCACTCCCACTTCATGGAAGCCTTCACTTGGCAGCCCACAGAGCTATTCAGTAAACCAGAACTTTTCAAAATATTTTTCTAATCAACAAATCAGCTCAATCAAAGCATTGGCTCAGCGGCTGGAAAGTTGTGAAAACATCTGTATTTACTGATTAACCTGTTTTAACCACATTAACAGAATCCTTGCATAAAGCACATCACTCGGTGAAATTTTACAAATTTGTTCTGGATTATTACTTTTACACGTAGAACAAATAAATATTATATTTAAAACTAAAGGGAACTATTGGGCACATTAAATGATAAAAAGGATTGTTTTGCATTCCGTGAGTTTCTTAAACTCAAAGAGGGAAATATCAAGTTCCCCCCAAGAGGAGCAAGGTGCACCTGTAAAAGATTAGGAGCGTTCGAGAGTCTTGTTTTACATAAATAGTTGTATTGTATCATGAAATTGTGAAACTTAGCGAACCCAACCACACGGCCTCTTAAGTCCCCGGTTCCCACTCTTTTAAATGAAAGCTTAAACTCGTAAGTGTTTTTCGAATGTTTCTGGCTACAAAAAAAATACTTGCGCTGGGTGAAACAATCATAGTTAATGGTGACAGCTAATCTTTGTTTTCACGTATCATCTCAATCATCTTCACAGCAGAGTGTAATCGATGTTATTATGTCAAAGCCAGGCGAGGTTAACTAAGGAATCCAGGATAGCACAGCCAAGCAGTGTGCTCTGAATCCCACTCTTCGGTCCTTCAAAGTCCTCTCTGTGAAGCAGAGGGGGGGCTTTGCTGAGTGGGACAGAGATGAGGGCCGCTCAGAGCCACAGACTGCTTCTATCCAGGAGGCTTAGCTTTAAATAGCCCTTTTCCCTTTTGTTAAAAACTGATTTCAACTAAGCTTATATTTATTAATTAGCCAAGTTAACTTCTCGGGTTTTCTACCACTGTTACAGCATGATTTTTAAAAAATTTTGTGTTTCTCTTCGATTCCCCCAAATTCATGCAGGGATTCTAAGGAGTCTGCTGATTCCCCTTAAAGACGAAATTCTAAGACAGCTGGAGACATACACACACACACACACACACACACACACACACACACACACACACACACACACACACAATAATGTAGCCTGGAGTGTCATCTACTGGTGGATTTGTAGTATTGCAGCCATCTAGGGTTGGCACTAAAAAGAGCAGGTTGGTGCTAAATACTACTCACTCCTTTGTGTGTCAAAGTAACAGAAATTCTTTTCCTGCAGAGAAAGCAGAAAGGTAACCTTGACATCTCCTAGCACAGCCAAAGTGCTAAGTCCTGCTCCTGGTTTTCCATAATTAACTGTACAGACTTGCTAGGTCACTCCATCTCAAGAACCCCATCTTGGGTCATACAAAGAGTCTTTATAATTGTGTTCCTTAAAACACTAAGGTCACTGCCAGGGCCCTCCACAAGAGGCTAGGCTATGGGCTGTGACCTCCTCTCCAGACCCACAAGTAGGCATGTCTTATCTCTTTCACATATAAATTTTTTGAATAAGGTTCTTTTTCACAAAGAATTCCACAACACTTCAATAAATTTCATATATATATATAATACATATATATGTGTATGTGTATAGTTTCTGTCCTACAGACATGGTCAACCCATATCAACATTTACTGCACCTACAACTTTTTAAGCCTCTGCACTAAATCTTTATGAGCTATAAAAGCAGGAGTCCCAGCTGAGAACGTAGATCTTGGTTGCAGAATAAAGCAAACACATCATCTACTCATTTCTTAACAATCTTGTCCATCAATTGGGGGATTTTTCCCGCCTCCCGTGAGGTCATATCTCTGATTTTATAACACAAGTCAATGGGGGAGAGAGAGATCTTTTTATAGTCAATCTAGCTGGAAGGCATCTTTGCTCTAAAACCAGTGTTTCTGAGGTCTCTCAGGGAGGACTCCTGACGGAGCTGAGCTGCTCGGCCGTCACTGTGCAGCAGTGTTCCTTCTCATGGGAGCTAAATGCAACTGAGAGATTTGTGGGCATGATCTATGGGGCTTAAACAAAGTACATAAGACTCTGGTGTCCCAACGCAGACATCCATTCTCTATCACCAAGGGCAGACATGTAAAATATCAGCAAATATTCCATGATAGTTCATCTTCTCTTAGAGACCAACTCGTTTGATTGTTTTAATATTTCTACCAAAGACTGGGCAGAAATTTACTCTTCAAATATCCAAATAGGACAACAATCATATCCCAATTAATGTTAATCACTTTCTCTGGTCCTGAAGTTTTTCTAACAACTGCAGCCCATTTAATCCTCACAGCATTGCCAGAAAGTACCCTATTTTGTCCCCTTGTTACAGAAAAGGAAACTGAGGCACATCTATTAAATAATCCATTAAGTTATAGTTGGCTAGTGTAGACTTTCTGACCTGGGATAATCTTTAGGAGAGAGGTTACAGCTCCCCTTTCCCACAGATCACAAGTCTTACCTTGGATGTCATTCTGCACCCAGCTGCGGGCTCGGCGACCATTCAGACAATCAAAGAATCCACCTTCTGCACAATACTTGAATATTGCCTAGCAGCATATGCTGTAAGAAAGAAACACAAGAGAGTCAACTTCTTTTGGCGTCTCTGTCTCGTAGCATCCTGCCCACATGACTTATTGCAACCAAAAGGAACAGTGTAGAATATTCTGTAACGATATCAATTAGGTTGTCTTCTTTCCAGATCGGGCCCATTTGGGTGGTCTTACAGGAAAAGTACTGGCAGGTGCCACATTCCAGCAGCCGCAAAGGAATCAGAGTGATTTTATTCCTCCCCTTTCTTCTCTATCCAGGATAGTTCAAGAAACACTGGGTCATAATATGTCGTTTCCAGATTTGGGCTGGAAAAAATTTTCTTTTCAAATATGATTCATCTAAGAGCACCCTCCCTACCCCACCCTACCTCTGTCTCTAGTCAAGGAGGAAGACACTTACTCCAAGGACACAGACAATTCCCTAGGGGTGCAGGGATGTCTAACTTTTCAATTATCTTCTCAGAAATAAGGCCAGTAACTTGGCTCTCCCGTCAGAACTCACAGGCATCATAGACCCACTGAAGGATGGGTCTGCTCTGATGGATATATTATGTAGCAAGCAAAACAAAGAGCCTTTCTCCAAGGAATTACATAATCACCGTGTCTTTTCTTCCCTTCTTGTAATATGTATAATTTGTCTTCCCTTGGAAAGGTACCCATAAATTTTAATGCAATTTACTTAAGAACAATAAGTGAAGTCAAAATTTGCTAATCACTTTTGTTTCCCAGGAGGAAGGGGAAAGTCTTAACTGCATGCTGAATGACTATTACGGGCACTGCAAGGCCCACAAAGGAGAATTGAACCAGAGATCCTCCAAAAGGAATGTCATCCCTAATTTGTCAGACCCTTATGACAATAAAAAAAATTGTCTATGCAATAATGAGACAACCCACCCCTCAAACACCGAATAAAAAGCTTTAGGTGACATTGAAGCAGGAACAACTCAGGACTCTAGGATTGGAAAAATAGACAGACAGACAGATAGACAGACAGACACACACACACACACACACACACACAGAGGCATGTGCCCTGAGCAATGAAAGGAAACACTAGTCACAAGATTTCCGGAAAGGAAGGATATTAAGGACATTGTCCAGTCTCCCATCTGATGCATTTTTTTTTTCCCTTTCTACAAGATGTTTGGCAAATGATTGGCCTCCCTTCCTGTTGTAGGCACTATGAGGAAGAGACTGTGCTATTCAACACTGAAACAAGAGCTTGTCCCTCGGGCGACTATAAATCTTAGGTAGTGTTCAGTTTCCCTGCCAACCTGCTAAATAAGCTGGGATTTTTTTTCTCAAGGTATGGACTGGAAAACAGAGGCTGTCCATCATTCCCTATCCACGCCGCCCCTCCTTCCAGGCTCCGGGAGGCAGTGTGCCCCACAAGAGGCCCACTTTTCAATTTGAGGATCAGTACAAGCTAAATAGGTGGCATTTCCAGCCCCAAGGGACAACCCAAATCAGTGCATTTAATGCTTTCCCCCGGGGATTCCCTGATGAAAGACCTGCAGGGTAGAAGAGGACAGACACACCATTGTGTGACAGAGACCAGAGATGAGCGAGAATCACGAGGCTGTGGTGCCACCACCACCTTCAGAAGGGGACCTGGAGCGCTCAGGGAGGGCCAGGTAACCCCAGGCCTGCTCAATGCTTGTCCTGTTCTTTGAAAGCATGGAGAGGAGAGGAGAGATTTGCTTCCAGGCAAAGCTGCCATGTCAAAGCAGTGGCAGATAGTGACTGGGTTGAGAGTAGAGAGGGGCTGGAGGGGGTAGGGGTAGGGGTCAGAGGAGAGAGTAGGGATGGAGCGTAAGCTTGTTGGGGTGCCAGGGCAGTCACAGCGGGGAGCCCTTCTGGCTTAGGTAAAGCTGCCCACCCCTCACATGCCATGTCACTTCCAAAGTGGTTATAGTGAAGAAAATATAAATTTGTTTCCCATGTTGAGATTGAAACATTTCCGCAGAGACCCATAATCTCCAGGAGAACCGTCGTCATCCATTCTAATCTAGACGAGCAGAGAGGAAGAAAGCGTGGAGAAAAAGGACCAGGTAAGAGAAGAGAGAGAGGCACTGTGAGAGTGCCAGGCAGACTGAAAAGAGCTGTCTGAATTTATTCTAGTAAATTATGACAGTCAAAGACTTAAAAAAAAAAAAATCCTGTGATCATCCAGGTAGAAAACAAAACAAAATAAACTGCTGAGGCAGACAAACAGCAGATTTCTCTTCTGAAACCTTAAATGCAACAATGTCACTCAATCGTAGAACGGATAATAAATCTATATAATGGAAAATGATACAGCAGTAAAAATGAGTGTAGTCCCTCACATGAGCCTGCTCAGGTGTGTGGCATACACGTAGTACCGAGCAAAGGGAGTATCATGAAAATATAGCCATGAAAGATTAAGACACGCCCAGTTAAAGAACATATTGTTAAATGATACACATGTAAGAGGTTAAAAAACTGTAACCCCAAATCAAGACCATATCACCTCAAAAATCAGTACAGTGGTGTAGATGTAACCAACCGCCTTATTAAATAAGAAACACAGAGCCAATGTAAGACTGAAAGCCCAAAGAGGTCAGAGCTAAGAATCTTACCACTTTCCGCCAGCTAGCCTCTCCCGCCAAGAGACCTCTCCGAAAAGGAACTACTCCCTGTGTGTTCGTCTTTAAATAGGAGTTCTGTTCTGCCTTCTCATTGGTTGTAAACCCAACTACGTGACTGTCGTACAACAACTACGTCACTGTCGTCTGTACAGACCTCCAAGTCTTCTATAGTTGGTATTGAGATTAAGGGCGTGTGTCTCCAATGCTGGCTGTATCCTTGAACACACAGAGATCTACCTAGTTCTGCTTACCAAGTGCTGGGATTAAAGGCGTGGACCACCACCGCCCTGGCTTTCATTATGGCTTGCTAATAGCTCTGACCTCTAGGCAACTTTATTTATTAACATACAAATAAAATCACATTTCAGTACAAATAGAATACCACTATACAGTGGTTTTTTGGGGGGGTGGAAAGGGGGTACAGTTGGAAGCAAGTTCCAAGCACAGGTGATATGTTACGTCTTGTTTTTGTTTTTCAAGACAGAGTTTCTCTGTGTCGTCCTGGCTGTCATGGAACTCACTCTGTAGACCAGGCTGGCCCCAAACTCAGAGACCCACCTGTCTTTCTGCCTCCCGAGTGCTGACATTAAAGGTGTGCACCACCACCACCCAGCTATAAGATCATTTTTTTAATTCAAGTAGAAAATAGTGTCTATTATGGTTCTCCAGAGACACAGGCCAAGAGGATGTATACAGAAAAAAAAAAAGGTGTACATGAAAAGGATTTCTTACAAGGGATTGGCTTGTACCATCGGGGAATCAGGGATGTCCCTAAAGCTGCCCTCTGTGGGTTAAAGTCCCAAGAAGATGTAGTTCTAACCAGGTCTCCCAAGTGTATCAGTCCCAATCTGCATCCAAACTGGAGAGAGCCAAGAACATGACTAAGGGCAGAAGAGGGGTGTGCTCACTCAAGAACCCGTGGCAAATTTGCCCTTTCGTCACCTTTGTGTTCTATTTAGGCCCTCAACACCCTGGGAAATAGCCCTACATTGGCAGGGAAATCTTTAGGCAGTTGACTAATTCAAAGGCTAGTCTCCTCTGGAACCCCAACCTAGAGGTGGTATTTTACCAGCTATCTGTGCAATTTTTACCCAGCAAATGACACATAAAATTAGTCACTGCCATATAAATTAACTTTCAAAGAAACTAAGGAACATATCAGTTAATTCAATAAAGAATTAATCATAGCAACAGTGAGAATTTAAGATTATGTACATTTAAGAAAAAAGTTAACGAAGTACAAAAAGCTAAGAGAGGGGATTACAATAGACAAATCTTACTTTGAAATGAGATGCAAATTTTCTAATTATTTTTAAAAGGCAAATTAAATTAATAAGTATATTACTAGGGTACATTAGGTAGTGTTAAATATTGTTAAGATTTATAATAAAAGAACACATGTGGTTGAACATTAGAAAATCTTATTATAAAGCATTAAGTTTTGAGAAAAGCCACAGGATATCACTAGATACTGAAGTCATTTGATTTGATAAAATTCAACATCCATGACATATTAATAAAGCATCAGAGCATCAGCGAACCACAAAATGCATATATTTTGACAACGGAAAATGCTTACTTCACACTTAAAAGTCAAATGCCAAGACATCCCTGCTAAAGCCAGGTATAATATAAAGACGCCAGCTAGCATGCACGACCTTTGTTAGAAAGCTTTTAGCCACATATAATAAGGCAAGAAAAAAGTATTAGGAAGTATACAAACTGAAAAGGAAAAGACAAAATTGTCATTTTTTGTGTAACTACTGGAAAACTCAGAACTAACTTCAAACTTTCCTAATTCTCATAATCCGTCCAGTTGCAAGGTATGTGTAGATTTAGATGTGAACACCAGTGGTTGTAATTAAATGTCACCAGGAACTGAGTGGACATCAAAAATGAATGAAGCACATGCATGGGGGAGTTCTTAGAAGTAACTGTTCCCAGCTCTACAAGTCTGTCAAGAGCAATTGTGTGCCTGGTTGCCAGACAGAGTGATTTCTTCAAGAGACATTTGTAAAGCTGGATTTCGGAATAAAACTTCCTAGTTTTTATCTTTAAACAACCAATTCAAAACTACTTGAACAAAATGTATCCATAGGTAAGGAGCTCAGGAGGTGGCCCAGTCCGCAAAGTGGTTAGTGCTTTATTATATAGCTAATGTGCAAATATCTTAGGAGAAAAGTAAAATGAAGCAAAATTGGTTAACTCTTTAATAATAGACCTTTTGAAATAAATCTATTTAAGCACGTCTCTGTCACACTAAATAAAGTTCATAAATTAAAAAAAAAAATGAAACTAAGGTATAATGGAGCAAGCCTAAAACCCCAGCAATCAAGAGGTGGGGACAAGAGTTTAAGGCCAGCACAACCTACGTGGCAAAGTCAAGGTCATCCTGGATACATGACATATTAACTCAGAAGAAAGAGGAGGAGAAAGGGGAAGAGAGGAGGAGGAAAGAGGAGGAGAAGCAAGCAATAGCAAAAATAGACAGATAAACATCTACACAATAGATGGAGAATGTTTCCTAAAAGTAACATTAGATACAAAATCAAAAGAGGAAAAACAGACCTTGAGTACATTTTTTTTTTTCACCACTTCAGGTCAAAACATAAAAGACCGATTCATGTAAGGAAAAACATTTAAACACAGAAGATCAATATCCCTTATATAGAAAAGCTGGTCTCAGAAATCAATAACAGGTATCTTCAGGGAATACTGAATACAGGCTGTGGCAAAGCAAATCATAAAATACGAAATGCCAAAGGCCAATGAGTATAATGTTCAACCTCGCTAGTAATCAAAGAAATCAAATTGAATTCTCCCTACTGACTTGACAAAGATTTCTTAAAATTATTTTTTCGGTTCAGTGTTGACGAAGGTGTTTATTGTTGGTGGTTGTCTACATTAACACACCCTGTAGAACAATTGGGCAATACATGTCAGAACACTTTGACTCAGCAAGCCCATTTCTAAAAGTTTAGTCTAAAGAAACAAGGCACGCAACAATGTCACCAGCAGAAAACTAAAACAAAACCAACGCAACACAAAATGTACTATGAAATACTTAATGTTTAAAGTCTGAAGACTGTTATTGAAGGCTATACAGTAATACATTGCTCAGGTTTTATTTAAAGAGAACCTTAAAATCTATACAATGATCTCGAAGAACCAAAGGTATTAGCTATGGTTCTCACTGGACTGTGGAGTTATGTTACTGTGCCCTAAATGTTCATTTAAAATTCTTCTTCCTGTTTTTCCTAATGAACATACTGTTTTGCTAACAAGAGGCACTTTTATTTTTATTTAAAAATAAAGCAAGTTGGAGTCGGCACATGAACTAATTGATTGCTATGGTTACTTAGCTGTGAGAAGGAGCTAGATAGCATTTATAAGCTTTCATGTTCTCTCTCTCTCTCTCTCTCTCTCTCTCAAGCGTTTGTGTGTGTGTGTGTGTGTGTGTGTGTGTTTCTACTAAATATATACATTGTATATAAGCAGCAAGAGACCTGCCTTTCTACTTGTCTTAGACCACTTCTAAAATAAATTCATATGCTGAATGCTAATAAAGAAAGCCGCCCCAGAAATAAGTGAAAAACCCAGAGAGAACTTAGACAGGCTTTAATCTAACACTGTGAAATTTCTAAATTTTATTGCAAATAATCCAGAGTGGGTTCTCTGCCTGTGGCTCATTAGAGTAGTGTGTAAGTAACGTACCTGGTTTATCTTGGCCACTTAGTACAGTTATTGGACTCACACAAGTATTTACAGGTCCAAAGAGGTTTATTGACAGACTTGGCCTTCCTTCCAGGCACAGTGAACAGTGGATTCCTGCCAACTCCTCAAATATATGGAGAGAAAGGACAGAAAGATTTTCCCAATGGTTCAAGGAGGGAAAAGTCTGCCCTCCAAAGGCTGTGACATTTACTACAGGAATCTAAGAGTACATTCATAAATAAGAGTGTAGATGTCTGAAACAAAGTATCAAATTATAAACTTCTGTACATTAAGAAGGACAAGGCAAGGGCTCACCCTTCTAAAATAATATGGTGTTTGTGTGGCCTAACTGGCCACTCTCCTTTGATCATTGTGGGCCCAAAAAGACTATATGTGGGGGGGGGGGGAGTACGTGGGCGTATGTGTAGGCACATGTGTGTCACAGCATACTTGTAAAAGTAAGACAACAAATTTCAGGAGTCCTTCCATCATGTGGGTCCCAGGGACCAAACAGATTGTAAGGCTTGGCAGCAAGTGCCATCTTGCTGACCCTGTATGTTATCTTTTCCTTCGTGTGTGTGTGTGTGTGTGTGTGTGTGTGTGTGTGTTTAAAGACAGTGTTTCTCTGTGTAGCCCTGGCTGTCCTGGAACTCTCTGTAGCCCAGGCTGGCCTCGAACTCACAGAGACCCACCTGCCTCTGCCTCCTGAGTGCTGGGATTAAAGGCGTGCACCACCACTGCTCGGCTGCACCTTATCTTTTGATACAGGATTTCTCACTGAACCTGGAGACACCAATCTGGCTAGAGTGGCTAGAAAGCAATGTTTAGCTCTCCACCTGTCTCTAGACCACCCACCCACAAGCACTGGCTTAGACATGACTTTTACATGGCGGCTGGAGATCCGAACTCAGGTCCTTGTGTTTGCACTGAGCACTCTACCAACTGAGCTATCTCCCTGCTCCCAGCACCCAAGACAGACTTCTTCATGTTAGACTGCCCTGAGCTCATTCATAAATACCCTCCCACACATGTTCAGCCAGACTCTTGTTTGTAAGTACAGCTGTAGTCTGGTGGCTCCCAAATGTGTATCTGACTGCCCCCTGACTTTAACTAAGAGATCAACATCTCAAACTTGGCAGGATCAATTCCAGACTCTGTCTTCCTCCCTAAATCTATCCCTCTCATCCATCTTCCCAGTTCAGTGAAGAACATCACTATCCATCTCATTGACCAAACCAAAAAGCCTTTTTCCTTTTCTTTCTCCTGGGCACCAAATTCATCAGCAGGACCTGACAGTTCTCTCTCCAAAATACACAAATGCATGCCAAGCCCAGCCACGTCTCACCACTTCTTGCACTTATGCTTGCGTTTAAGCCACTGTCTTAGTTAGGGTTTCTATTGCTGTGATAAAACACCATGACCAAAAGCAACTTGAAGAGGAAACGGTTTGTTTCATCTTACAGCTAGTCAGTCTGTCTCTGAAGGAAGCCAGCGTAGGAACTCAGGACAGGAACTGGAGCAGAAGCCATGTTGGAGCTGCTTACTGACCTCCCCCTGGCTTGCTAGGGCTGCTTCCTTATACACTCTAGGACCATCCCCTCCCCACCCACAATGGGCTGGTCCCTCAACCATCAAGAAAATCACTAAGGAAATGCATTGAAGATTTGCCTACAGGGAAATCTTATGGAGACATTTTCTCAGTTGAGAGTCCCTTTTCCCAAATAACTTTCTCTTGAGTCAAGTTGACACTAAACTAGCCAGGACAGTCACCATTACCGTCTCTTATCTGGGTATTGCAACAAGTTCCTGTTGGTCTTAGCAGGACCCATGCTCTGGTAAGGATCTACAGTGATTCTGAATTCCTACCTTCCTTCTCCCTCCCTTCTTCCCTCCCTCCCTTCCTTCCTTTCTTCCTCCTTCTCTCCTTCCCTTTCCTTTTCATATTTTTTCAATGCTAGGGACCTGCCCTAAGGGCATGAACATGCTAGCATGCTAGACAAGAGCTCTACTACTGAACTACACCCCATTTTGTTGTTTTATTATTGGTTGGTTGGTCTGGTTTGGTTTTGGTTTATTGAGACAACATCTCATTATATCACACAGGAGTCATTTTGCCTCAGCCTCCTAAACGTGGGGATTATAAGCATGCGGCATTATGTTCAGCTCCAGAGTGTTATGTGTGTTGTACGCTTGCATGTGTATCTACAAGTTCGAATGTGTATGTGTGCACGTGTGTAGGTGTGAGTGCACTTGTGTGCACATCATGTGAAGGCCTGAAGCTGATGTCAAATGTTCTCTTCAACCACTTTCCAGTTTATTGAAGCAAAGTTTCTCACTGAACCTGGAGCTCTCCGGTTCCACCTAGCTGCCCGGCTCGTTCCAGCAATCACTAGCCTCTGGCTCCCAAGTGTTGGGATTACAGGTAACTGCCACACTTTCCTGGGTTTTATATGGGTGCTGAGGGTCTGAACTCCTATCTTCAAGCTTGTGCAGCAAACACTTGATCTGCTGAGCTGTCTCCCCAGTCTCCAGAGGGTTAGATATATATACAACCTGCTGAGTCATTTAGTTGCTCATACATATGTTTCAGAGATGACCGTTTGGTATTGGATAACCATAAGGGGCTCATCCAAGGGGAAGACTGATTTTCTCTCTCTCTCTCTCTCTCTCTCTCTCTCTCTCTCTCTCTCTCTCTCACACACACACACACACACACACACACACACACACACACACCTATAGCTCATCTAGGGGTGGGGCTTTACAAAAAAAAACCAGAACTCTTTTCTACTTAAATCTCTCCAGTGGTTTTCTATTATACATGAGAAGAAATAAAAATAAAACAAAACAAGCCTGTATGCCCCGTGTCCCACAGGCAACATGCTGAGGTCAAGCCTCACTCCTGTCTTAGTTCTTTCTGGCCCCAGGGCTTCCTTCCCAGTTCTAGAATATCAGGTTTGTCTTCCCTGAAAGCTGCTGCACTTTCTAAAAGTGTCCTCTCCACACCTCTGCCAAAGGACTTACATAAGAAATGCTGGCTAGCTCCAGAGAAGGAAGGAAGCAGGAAGGAACGTGAGGACGAAACTGGACTGTGAGTGAACCTCCACAGCAGGTGACCAGCTCCCATGACCTCCCATCTCCAGTTTTCTATCTTTAGGTTTTATCACTCCAGAGTTAACTTGTACTGGTCTCCTGAAGCCAATGAATCGCCTCCATTAATTAGGAGCTTTTGATGCTCCCTGGCAGCTTAGCAGTTAGGATTTAGTCCCTCTCCCTCTCTCCCTCCCTCTCCCTTTTCTCTCTGTTAATTAGGGAGCTTTAAAGCAAAAATTAACCGTACAAAATGGAGTTTCAACATGACATTCTCGTACGTGCTCCTAGTGTTCTTTGATAATGTTCCCACACACCCCAATCCCGTGTTCTCCTCCAATGTCCACCCTGCCCCCCATTGTTCCTCTTCCTCTCTCCTAACGGTACTTTTCTCAGCTTTCATGTTCATCTGTTGACTAGTTTTTAATCTGGATTCCACACATAAGAAAACAGAGTATGTCTGGTTTTGAGTCTGCCTTATTTAACATGCGCGCCAGTTCTATCCATTTTCCTCCCAATAGCATGATTCTTTTCCTCTTCGTGGCTAAGTAAACCTCCACTGTGTATTCATCCCATATTTCCTTTACCCATTTATCTGTTTATGGGCACTTAGGCTGATTCTGTAATTTGACTATTGTGAATAATGCTGTAAAAACCATGAGTGTGCAGGTTTCTCAATGAGACACAGACTTTGATTCCTCCTGGCATATGCCAAGGGGCGGGTGGTATAGTTGAATGATATGGTTGTTCTATTTTTAGCTTTTTGAGGAACCTCCATGATTTCCATAGTAGCTGGACTAATTTACATTCCCACCAACAGTTTATAAGGTTTCTTTTCCCCTCCACATGTTCATTTGCATTTGTTTTCTGTCTTAAAATTTGATGATGATGATGATGATGATGATGAAGATAGGTGGGAAGAGTGCATGTTTCCATGGCATGTGGAGGTTTGTAGAGTTGGTTCTCTCCTTCTACCTTTACCTGGGTTCTGGGGATCAAACCCAAGTCATCAGGCTGGTGCAGTTAGTGCCTTGACCCATCAAAGACTTTTATTTACTGAGCCATCTGGCCAGCCCATTTTCTTTATGATAGACATTCTGATTGGAGTGAGACAGAATTTCAATGCCATTTTAATTTGGTTTCCCTGATGGTTAAGGATAGTAAAAATGTTTTTCATGCATTTATGGGCCACTCACATTTTTTATATGAAGAATTCAAATTCAAAAAAATTATAGACACCAATAGAACAAATAACCCAATCAATAAATGGGAAAATGAATTGACCTCTGTTCTCAAAAGAGAAAGTGTAAGTGGCTAACAATTAGGTATTTTTTAATTGTCTTTTGCTTATATCTATCATGTGTATATATATTGTGACCCGTCCAGCAGGTCCAGTTATTCGTGGGTCTCGGACCGTGAATCACCTGAGGGAATCATGGGGAAAGAGAGGAAGGGAGCCGAGCACAAAAGAGAAACTGAGTCACTCTGAGTCGTGTCAAGGCTCCGTTTATTGAAATGAATGCTGCAGCTTTTATATGCTGAGGCTTCAGGCAAGGAGGGGGGCAGGGAAAGCAAGGAGAGTGGAAGGTTATCAGAAGTCAGAGTGATGGGGCGAGGTCTCTTTGGCCCCAGGCTCTTGCAGCTGGCTGATTAGCATCTGTTTGCAAGAAGAATGGGAACTCCTAAGGGAAGGTTAGGGTGAGGTCGCTTTGGTCCTAGACCCCTGTTGTTACTGAATGAGGCCTTTCTATGGTTAGGCCAAGGTCGTCTTGTTTTGCAAGACTCCAAGCAGGAAATTCCAAACATACCTGGGTCAAACAGTCTAGGTGGGTCAAATAGTCTAGGTGGGTCTCCAACAATATTGTGTATATTATATATTATGTGCTTTCCAATTTTGTATTTTTATGAACTTTCTGTGTGTCTCTGTGTGTATGTTCTTCTCGTGCTCTTTCTTGTGTTTCCTAGTCTGCTTTGTTTTATATGCCTGTTTGTTGTCCAAAGAGAGAAAAAAAGACTGAGTTGAATGGGTAGGGGGTAGAGATTGGATCTAGAAGGAGATGAGGAAGAGGGAACTGTGATCAGAATATAGCGTATGAAAAAAATATATTTTCAAGTAAAAAACAAAAAGAAAGAAATGCATGGAGATCCTGCAGTGTGAAGCCCATAATCTGAAGACTTGGAAACCTGTGTACTAGTCTTCCATTATTTCCAAGACAGGACACCCACTCCAAGCTAGTAATGGTCACGAGTGTGGTCAATACCTGATGTAATTCCCTGGCTAATGAGCTTATCTTTTCTAAGATCAGTCCCAACAGTTAACTCTGCTCCTGAAAATATAAAGCCTAAGATAGAAAACTAAAGACTGGGGGGTCCCCAGAGCTTGTCACCTGCTATGGAAGTCCACAAACCACACAATTTCTTCCTTCCCACATTTGCTTGTTCATGTCTTTCTTTAGAGATTATTAACTGGCCCTTAGTCTTTAAATACACCCTTTAGCTAAACTTGGGTTCTGTAATTTACAGTCTACAAGGTCTTAAAAGGAGCCCCATATTAATTACTTTAATTATCTGTTACCTAGAGTTAAGCCTCATGAGCTCTTTTCTTACCAATAAGTATTGGCTACTCCAGAGCATCTAATGAAATCTAAACTCAGCATTAATGTTGGCAACTGTGGGTCAATTTAATATGTATATGTTTGTGTGTGTTTGCATTCATGTGCATGAGCACACACATGCTTCCTCTCCAAGTCTCCTCAGCACCCTTTTGTACTTTTCTGCAACAGCCTTCAGGCTGGATTCCTGTTCTCTCTCAGTGTTGCACACAGTTCATTTTTCCACCCACTTACAGTTTTTGTGAGAGTATTGGGAACTCTCTCTGTATACACAACAGGGCCCTGTGCATGCAAAGCCAGTAAAAAGGCATCTTCTCTCTCCAAGGAGGAGCTAATATCTATGTCTTTCCTGTGTTTTCCTCTATTTCATTGATCCCCAGAACCCAGGTAAATGTAGAAGGAGAGAACCAACTCTACAAACCTCCACATGCCATGGAAACATGCACTCTTCCCACCTATCTTCATCATCATCATCATCATCATCATCATCATCAAATTTTAAGACAGAAAACAAATGCAAGTGAATATGTGGAGGGGAAAAGAAACCTTATAAACTGTTGGTGGGAATGTAAATTAGTCCAGCTACTATGGAAATCATGGAGGTTCCTCAAAAAGCTAAAAATAGAACAACCATATCATTCAACTATACCACCCGCCCCTTGGCATATGCCAGGAGGAATCAAAGTCTGTGTCTCATTGAGAAACCTGCACACTCATGGTTTTTACAGCATTATTCACAATAGTCAAATTACAGAATCAGCCTAAGTGCCCATAAACAGATAAATGGGTAAAGGAATAAGGGCTTAACCTTAGAGAGGTCAGGGATTCCTTTGATGAGCGCAACAGACATTGTCCTGGGGGTGTGGGGGTGGAGGGTGAAGACATGTGCACATAAAATTATGTATACAACCCAGATTCTTGGGATTCTGATTAATAACCACATCCCCAGCTATATTATCCAGTTTGGGTCATTGCAACAAAATACTCAAGGCAAGCTAACTATACAAAGACAAAATGTTTATTTGGCGCAGCTTTGGTGACCATCTTATCATTCCAAGAATGTAGGTAAAGGGGGGAAGTCACACAGTAAAAGCCAAGGAGGTGTGGGGGGGTCCCCACAGTCCCCACCAAGAGTATGCCCCCATGACCTAAGACCTCCCTTAGTCTCCATCTTAATAGACCGTACCACATCCCACCCCCACAGAAGACTAAGGTGATCCCTTAGTAGTTGGGTGGGAGCAAACATCTAAACTGTAAGAGCATCTAACACATCCCACACCACTATTGATCCCTCCTTCCTCTAGCAATGACTCACCCATGCCTCTGCTGTCACAGATTGACAAAACAAACCTAGTTTCTGCCTCCTGGGGCTTATTACCCTTATGAGAACGAAGAACAGAAACTAAAGACCCTCCCACCACACACACTTACAGGCAGTCACACTTAGAAGTCATTAACTGCTTCCCCATTAGAATAAACCCAGGACAAACACTTGTAATTTCCTAGATTACAGTTTACCTCACACAAACTGCATTTTAAATGGTTTTCTTGCTAAGAAGACATTCTTGGGCACTAGCGGAGATCACAAAACAGCCAAATCCTATCAGCAACAGACTGAGCGAGAATTTCTTAGGTGGGTTATTTCCCGGGAAGATTATCATAGTGATTAATCTCATCTACTTTTTGCTGTCAATTTCAGAGGGTGACATTTTTGGCCTTGTTCCCAGATTCCAGAGGCTGCAGTTTAAAACCTGCAGCTTCTTAGAGACTGTCTCCACCTTCTAATTAGAAAAGAGTTTTGAAACTGGTGGGGCTTTCTGGAATGCCTTCTCCAAGATAAATTAGAAAAGAAAGAGCAGGGAGCAGAGAGGTGGAAAGAAGAAAGATTAGGTAGATGAGAAAGAAAAAGAATCATAAAACTGCATGCAGAAACTGGACAGAATTTTCTTTAAACCAGTGCCTTTAGCTTTGGAGTTATTTCCTCTGAGGTTTTTTTTGTTGTTGTTTTTGTCAACAAATAACATACATCTTTAAAAAATTATTTTGGCAGTTGAATTAAATGAAAGGAACCATGAAAAGCACATAGGCGCTCAGATGGTGCTTAGCAAACATTTGCTTCCTTCCCAGTCCCACTGCACTTGTTTAACATGCTTGTTAGTGCATGCGAGCACACACTCCAGCACACACACACACACTTGTGCACACATGCATGCACACAAATAGTCCTCAGGAGCTAATCTACTTTGAAAGAAACAAAAATATAATATCACATTAAAGATATTACTTACTGAGCCTTATAACTATTTTTTCCTTAATAGTTAACATCTCCATATGAGCTCAATTTTCATAACTCAAGAGGCTTGTGAGTTAGGCCTTGAAAAATGGGTGGCACCCAGTCTGAAAGCCAGGAGAGAAGAAAGCCCACTTGGCAGAGAAATAGCACAAGTGAGGATTCCACACCGGGGTCATTTCAGAAAACTGCATTATTCGGTGAGCTAGAGTGAGGCTGAGTCGGGGAAATTGGGGCACGCCAGAAGGTGCCAAGGCATTTGGACTTCCTGCAGGTCACGAAGCCTCCCAGGACGCTTTCATCAGAATGGTGACAGGAACAGATGCGTCTTAGAAAGCAGACCGTGGCAGCAGCGGGGAGGATAAATGAGAGGTGGAGTGAAGGGCAAGAGAGACAGAAAGCAAGACCAGTCAGAGCTATCGATTCCAGATGAGAGATAATGAGGACCGGCGCTGGAGAACGGGTAACGGCCATGGCAAGACGCCAGCGGACTCTGGGGACGTTAAAGGGTAGAGCTGACAGGGTTTAGTGACTGATTAGATGGGGGCGGGTAGGAAGAGAGGAATGGGAAGTGATTATAAACTCCTACCTTGGAAAACTAGGCAGACACGGATGGCATTTAGAAATGACAGGCAATAAGAAACCGCTTTCTTTTCCTTTCCACAGCTGCCGCCCTGGACACTATTCGAAGGACTCAACTCTCCCCAGCTCCCGCTTGACAGAGTCTTGTATAACTCAATTCAACAAAGCTGGGAGTAAGTGGAACACCCCAGTAGCTCAGTGATGTTGATTACTCCTGCCCATCTTTGCTTGGGTCCATGAAACCCCTGGAAAATAAGAGCAGTAAGAAATACTCCCAGTCCCCACAGAGCTCATGGCATGCTCACACACTGAAACCACGGTACAAGATGACCAGCCCTGTAAAACAGAAGTGCTGTAGCAGAAAAAGCTTTGCAAAGGTCACCCTTAAATGAGACATGAACTGGTGTGAGACACAGGCAGGGCATTTAACCACGGGAGCAGCAGATGTTTTAGAAGCATGAAGAGACGGTAAAACTTAGGAAGATGGTCGGGATGAGGTAGGTGAAGCAGAACAGCAAAGAGCCGATCATAAAAGGCCATGGGAAGAGCACTGCTTAGTTGGGAGAATGCTCGCCCAGCACGCACAAAGCCCGGGGTTTAAGCATCAGAATGCATAAACCTGGCATGGGCCACATACCTGTAATCCCAGCACACAAGAGGTAGAGGCAGGAGGATCTGGAGACAAGATGATCCTTGGCGATATAGTAAGTTCAAGGCCAAGCTAGGATACATGAGGCTGCCTCAGAAAATATTTTATAAAGGTCATGTTTATGGGGCTGGAGAGATGGCTCTGCGGTTAAGAGTACTGGTTCCTCTTCCAGAGGACCCAGGTCCAATTCCCAGCACCCACGTGGCAGCTCATAACTGTCTATAACTCCAGTTCCAGGGGATCTGACACCTTCACGCTAATGCACATAAAAATAAAGTTAAGGGCTGGAGAGATGGCTCAGAGGTTAAGAGCACTGGCTGTTCTTCCAGAGGTCCTGAGTTCAATTCCCAGCAACCACATGGTGGCTCATAGCCATCTGTAGTGAGATCTGTTGCCCTCCTCTGGCCTGCAGGGATATATGCAGACAGAGCACTGTAAACATAATTGAAAGACACTGTATACATAATAAATCAACACATTGAAAAAATAAAAAATAAAGTTAAATAAATTACAAAAGAAGGTCATGTTTATTTTTTAAAGGTATGGTCTTAGATAGGGTTTCTAGTGCTGTGAAGAGACACCATAACCATGGCAACCCTTATAAACGAAAGTATTTAATTGTGGTGGCTTGCTTACAGTTCAGAGGTTTAGTCCATTATCGTCATGGCAAGAAGCAAGGCAGCATGCAGGTAGACATGGTGCTGGAGCTGAGAGTCCTTATATCTTGATCCAAAGGCACAGGAAATTGATCTGAACCATGGGGCGTGACTTGAGCATACATGAGACCTCAAGGCACACCTCCACAGTGACACACTTCCTCCAACAGGACCTCACCTACTCCAACAAAGCCACACCTCCTAATAGTGCCATGCCTTATGAGCTGATGGGGGCCAATTACATTCAAACTACCACAGGTATGTTTGGTCCTTGAGTGCTTTGAAGCAGGAAAGTTTTTCAGCCACTGGTATTTATCCAGTATTAAAGGAAAGCCGATAATATCTCACTGCCTATCTATCCCACGTTCTACACTAGCTTTATCCAAACCAAGAGTGGGTGAACTATGAACACATTTTATCCCAACCACTGAACTGTGAGCTACAATCACCTTTCCACCAGTCGCCTGTGTCTGACCATGACTTCCTTCAAGGCAGACCTGACTGTTATTTTCACTATCTTTATTCCCCGAGCCTGTCTGAATACACAACCAAAGTTGGCACCTAGTATCCACTCTAGGAGTGATCACTGAACAATTTTTTTTCCTGCACTTCTGGCCTTCTAGAACCCAGTGGATCATCTTTTCACCGTAGCTAAATGTTCACCCGAGGAAGGAGTGACAGAAGTCCCAGAAGATCGGGGTTCTAGTGCTCCCCAACGTACTGTCTTGGACACTGAACAACACATACATATTTTTAGTAATTCATTAATTCATTTATTTGGGCAGGCACACATGCCGCTGTGCGTGTGTGGAGGCCAGAGGGCAGCTTTCACAAATCAGTTCTCTTTGTAGTGTGTGGGTGCTGAGGACCAAACTCTGGTCAAAGGAACGACATCTACTACACAAATGAAAATTTCCCATGCAGTCAGCCATCTTCATGTAGCATTAAGAGAAACTTGCAAAATAATTAAAGAAAAAAAATTGGCCGGGCGGTGGTGGCGCACGCCTTTAATCCCAGCACTCAGGAGGCAGAGGCAGGCGGATCTCTGTGAGTTCGAGGCCAGCCTGGTCTCCAAAGCGAGTTCCAGGAAAGGCGCAAAGCTACACAGAGAAACCCTGTCTCAAAAAAATTAATTAATTAATTAATTAAATTAAATAAATGGAATCAGAAGTGCTGGGGTCCAACTCTGGCCTTGCATTAACCAGTTCTTTAGTTTTGGAAAGTCACTTTTATTCTGAGTAGTACTTTTTTTTTTCGAGACAGGGTTTCTCTGTGTAACTTTGCGCCTCTCCTGGAACTCACTTGGTAGCCCAGGCTGGCCTCAAACTCACAGAGATCCGCCTGCCTCTGCCTCCCGAGTGCTGGGATTAAAGACGTGTGCCACCACCGCCCGGCCTGAGTAGTATTTTTTAACCTGTAAAACAAACATAGGAGCATCCTCTACCCAAGCCCCCACCCACCCTCATTGTAAAAACCACAGTATTTTTATGGAACTTAATGGGGTCTCACATAACATTTTATTAGTAGAACACATTTCCGATATTACTGGTAACTCTTCAAAAGCAGAGTATTTGACTCATCTATTACCATATTTGACACATGGCTGGGATCTATAAATAACTGCCAAAAGAATAGAGAGCAAAGAATGTTAAAATTTTCCTTTGTGAAACGAACTGAACTTCAAATATTCATGCTGCAAATTATTTTAAATAGTCACTGTAAGTGTCGTTTCATTTTAGATAGCAGACATAGCAATTAGCAGAGTGTCTGTACAGCCAGAAACATTACCATTCAGTCTGGTTCTTATTCAGGATAATGAATATGAATGCGCTTTGACTAAATGGATGGTTCTGCTACAGCAGGGCTGAATGCATGCTCATGCTATTGTGAGACGTCTGACCCAGGCAGAAGACATGTGCTTCCATCTGCGGAACACTAGCTTTTGAATGACCTCCCACCCCATTCAACACAACAGAGAAAAGTGCTATGTAAATTGGAGGCACACACCAAACTTCTACTCATTAGTGCTGGGTGGTGGTGGCACTTGCCTTTAATCCCAGCCCTCAGGAGGCAGAGGCAGGAAGATCTCTGAGTTCAAGGTCAGCCTGGTCTACAGAGTGAGTCCCAGGGCAGCCAGAGCTACATAGTGAGACTCTGTCTTGAAAAACAAAAAATAAAAACAAACAAAAAAAATCATCTAATGTATGGCGGGGATACAGTGTGAGACCAAAATGAGCCATCTTAGAAATAAGACCAAAATGCTTTCACCCCAAAAACTAAGGCCTAAGACTGCTCCTTTTAGCAACAGGCTATAAGTTACTGGAACAGGTCAGAAGTTACTGAAACCAGTCAGTTCAGACTCCAGAAACCAGGAACCAGGAAGTGTAAAAGTACAGGGTCACAAGGTAGTCAGGAGGTAAGGACTGCCGGACTGTGGAATGTCCACTCCCTGGCCCCCTAGGTAACTGTTTAACATAGAATGTCCCAACCCTAGTTTCCATAGTGACTGTAATCACCAGATGCCCCCATCTGGGGGCAGCCAATGAGAGATGGTGGTGGGCAACCACCCCCTTAGAAGTAAGATTAAGCCATGATTTCTAGAATGCCCCTAGAAGCGAGCCAATCAGAATTGTACCCATACTAGCATGTAACCTTGTGATTTTTCCCTTTAAAAACTGAGCTTGCAGACAGGTGGGCACTTCCTCCAGCTTCCACTGCGTTGGATGTATTGGACGAAGTCCCTGCCTAGGCTTGTATTGGATATCCAGAATTAAACCTTGCTTTTGCATTCCGGCATGCTCGTCTTTGGTGGTCTCTCTGGGGGTCACGATCTGGGCACAACAACAGAAGTACAAATCTATCCAGCCTGAGCCAGACATTTGAAGGATCTGTTATTTTGTGAACATAACTACTGACTTACTAGGTCAAGATGAAAAGGAATGTATAAAAACAGGAAGTCAAATAATTTTTATATAAATCCAAGTTCCTTGCATGCATACTCACAAACACACACACACACACACACACACACACACACCCTACCATAAAACCAGATATACACTCTCAGGTCCACCCAAATTAGAAAAATGAAATCATGGCATTTGCGAAGGAAAGGATAGAACTAGAAATTATGTTTTCTCTCATAATGCAGGTCCTAGATTTTAACTATATATGTGAGTGGGTGGAAATAGGTCATGAGAAAGGAAGGGAACCATAATGAGGGGAAGAGCTTCAAGGTTCTGAGGAGGAGAAAAAGAGGGCAGTAGAAATGTGACATGAGGGCCAGACGTGGTACTGTGTATCTTTAATTCCAGTATTTGGGAAGCAGAGGCAGGTGGATCTCTGGGGATTCAAGGACAGCCTGGTCTACATAGTGAGTCCCAGGACAGCCAGAGCTACATAGTGAGACAGTTTCAAAAGATCAAAAAACTAAATAAAAAGAAATGTGACAGGAAGGTAGAAGGGCTGCTAGAGAGGAGACCAGCAGCAGGGGGTAGGGGAGAAAGATCCACAAAAAAAGAAATATGAATACCATAATGAAACCCATTTCTTTGAAGCGCATTTAAGAAGGCTTAATAAAAAGTAAACACCTACAAAGCTTTAAGGCTGGGTCTCCTTTGGAACTCCAGAATAATCGTTCCTCTCATCCCACCATATCTATTGTGTGTGTGCATACATGTACATACAATCTACACATAATTCCATTCAACCCTTTCCCTTGCAAATGTCATGACTTTTTTATGGCTGAATAAAACTCAGGGGTGTGTATCACATTTTCTTTATTCACTGGCCATACTTCTTATATAACTGTAAATTGTGCAGCAATAAACATAAATGACCAAGATCTCTGGAAGAACTTAAGTTCGACTTTGGGCTGGTCCATATGGTATTTTTGCTTTTTTGAGAAACCACCAATTCCCACAGTAGCTGTCCCAGTTCACTGTCAGCTGCAGCTTACATCCTCACCTGGGTTAGTCTTCTCAACTTTAGCCATTCTGACTAGAGTGAGGGCGAACTTCCAGAGTAGTTTTAACCTGCATTTCCCTTTAAGTGTTTATTGTCAGTTTGCTTCTTCAAGAACTGCTA
Source organism: Peromyscus nudipes (assembly GCA_902168325.1). NCBI lineage: Eukaryota > Metazoa > Chordata > Mammalia > Rodentia > Cricetidae > Peromyscus > Peromyscus nudipes. Next base: position 67,589 of record CABHPH010140092.1, read on the forward strand.
TTCAGTTCACTTGCCCATTTACTAACTGAAAGACTAGAGTGTGTTTTAGTGTTTTTCTTCTTTACATATTTACCTTCAATATTTAGTAGCTTGTTCTGTGCCAGCCAAGAACGCTGGGCGAATTAATTCAACTTTTTTCAAAACAGGGACTCACTATGTAGCTCTGGTTGTTCTGGAACTCACTACGTAGACCAGGCTGACCTTGAATTCACAGAGACCTGCTAGCCTCTGCCTTCCAAGTGCTAGGACTAAAGGTGTGCACCACTGTGGAGTCCCACAGAGGTTTCCCGGTGAGATCTGAGCTTGCTTTACCCAGCAGAGCTGCATTAGAGGATTGCTTGACCATGTGCGTGGTTACCAGGTGTTTGGAAGGGTCTGCACTTGTCTGTGCTGGGGAGGGGGGAGGTCTTTTGCTCCACACCTTGGCATTCCTTTAAAAAGCCCTTTAGAAAAGACAAAAGGGGCCAATAGTTAAGGATCCAGTCCCTCCGAGGCTATCCTGTGTTTCTATCTATCTCCCTCCCCTCTGTATCTCTATCTAAAAAAAAAAAA
>CABHPH010140093.1:1916-26257 GCA_902168325.1 Peromyscus nudipes
TGTGTGTGTGTGTGTGTGTGTGTGTGTGTGTGTGTGTTTTCTGGGGAAGGAGTCCATTGTTGAAAGGCTGCATCGATCAATGACCAGCCTCCTGGTAAGCGAAGATGAGCACTGTAAAGCGAACAGAAGGCTTCTCTTTTCTCTAAGGAAATTCTGGGGCCCAAGTCTGAGACCTTTACCTTCCACTGCGTGGGTAGAGCCAGGGATCATCACCTGGGTCACTGGGGCAGGAGTACAGCTAAAGCTCACCGCAATCAAAAGATAAGATGAGCATGGTGAATTCCAAAGGAAGAAATCTGATAAAATTAGAGTGTAATAGACACTTCAAACTGTGTGATCTGACCTAATAAGTTATTAATAGGGGACCATTACTCCTCATACATTTTTTATTAGGAAGCCATTGCCTTTTTGTCAAGATTAGTGGATTATAAAATATTTGTGCTACACAATATAAATGACCCTAGCTATTAATAAGTCTCCAGAAAGATATGCTTAAATTGAATTACATTAGGAAGAGAAGTGCCAACAGAAAATTAGGCATAATTAATGGGAACACATAAATAAACCAGATATGGAGGGAAAGGACATTCTCGCCATTGATCATGTTGAGAATTAATTGCCTCTATACGCTAATGACATACCAAATATTACTGTTTGCATAAGGATTGCTTCACAGAAGTAAAACTCATGCAACTATGAATATGTGTTATGATTTATAGCTGGGAGACAACCAGCCTGATCATATGCTTCCAATTAGTGGACATAATTGTGAAGAGTTAAAAGCTACCACTTAAAACACGGTATTACAATGCGGGCTCATTAAAACGTGTTCCACTGAAGCCTTAGCCTGCAAATCAAGTGCTGGCTGCTCCCAGGAAGCTGGGAGCCAGGCTGCCTGGGGTCCTTCTTGCCTGTGGCCACATAGGCAATGCAGCTTTATTATTTTCTGTGGGCTGGAGCCAGCAATCTACTTAGTGTTGGGATACCTTGACAATATGGGCAACAACTCTAACAGCTTCTTCCCATAATAGGTGATTAAGTTGAGTGACAGGTGGGTGAATATTTCAAGGTCTCTATCTGTAAACACTGATAAGGTTTCCCCTGATATCACCACACCACCTCCAAAGAGCTTTGTCCATAAAGCATTTGCACTCTGCTCTTACCTTTGATAGGGAAAGATTGTAAGAGCCAGAGGTGGTAGAGGACCAGAGCAAAACAGTGTCTTCTGGGCATGACAGAAAGGCTGCATGGCCATACCCACGAACTCACAGCAGCTGTGGTTATCTGCACAAGACCTGCACACGATCAAGCCAGTGGACATTCCAGAAAGAAGTGGGGAGTGTTTCCTGAGCCCCCACCCCAACTGAGGAACTATGGGCAATTGATGGCTTCTGGGGAAGGAGAATCATTTTTCTTTAAGAGTGTGGTTTCTAGTTGCTAGGGTCCGAGAGAAGCCCCCAAGAAAGACCAACAGTCACGTATGCAATTTAGCAAGAGCGTTTATTTCCAGCATGATGGGATGGCAAACAGCGACCCCGAAGGGGGGCCGCAAGCTCCTTTTAAGCAGAGTTACGGGAATTTCAGAGAGGAGGGATTAATCTGGTGCTGATTGGTGGAGGAAAGATTAGTCTGGGAGTTGATTGGTGGGAGGCTGTAGTGGTTAGGGGCCCATTGGTGGTGGTGGTGGGATCTAGTGTCTAGGAGCTTGTTGACAAGAGGGTAGGGAAAGCTATCTTTAGCTATCAGAAGTCTCAGGGACATCTGCTGAGCCAGCAGAAGGGGCTTGGGGTGGGGCCTGCTGAACCAGCAGAGGGGGCCTGGGGACGCCTGCTGAGACGGCAGGAGGCTGGGGGACAGTTGTTGATTGGTGGTTGCCCCTAAGTTGTGGTTTTCCTGAGATTGCTTGCTCAGCTCCAGCCGGTTCTAGTGAACCAAAACTAAGGCGTGGTCCACGCCAGGGCTGCTAGGGGAGCCTGTCAAGGGCCTGGCTTAGCCATCCAGTCCTTTCACTATCAAGTCGACCATGTTCCTGTGGATTGCCCACACCTGTGTCTGGACAGTACAAATTAAACTTCATGAGTTCCTGCATTTTTTTAAAAAAGACACACAGTTGTGAGAACAGGAAGGTGGAGATGGAGCTGGGAAGACTTATGGGGAGAAGGTAGAATAAATATGAAATACAAATCTTTGTTTTAAAAAAATAAACGTTCAACGACTGATTTGAAATAGCTGCCAATGCAACGCTCACAGCAGATCAACCTCGTTGACCACCCAGGCTGCTAGGATGAGCTAACATCCTGGGGCAGTGTTCAGAGTGCTGGACAGCCTGGAAGGCTAAGGTTGGGCTCCCACAGAGAGACCTCCCACGCTTTGTCTGACGTAGGGTGAGTGCATGGGAGGTATTCATGTCACGTGTGCAGTCAGGGGCTTTCTGATTGGTCCCGCATCACCTATCGCAGCAGCTGTCATAGAGACCCGCCTGCTTCCCCTGTGACTAAGAAGGACACGTGCTTTAATCACGCTTCGGGGAAGATTGCTTCAAATACCAGAGAACGTCTTCAATGTGCAGTGAACATCCTCAGCGTGTTTTGTATCCAGCTCCGTCCTACCGACGACGTCTTCCACATGGCACCCTTAGACAGTCTCGCACCCCTGATCCAACTGGAGAAGTTTGGACCAAGTAAAGGAGATGGCACTGAAGTTCACGACGCTACACGTGGAAGAGAGTGACAAAATAGCCGGTTGGAGGGAAAGATGGTGATAAAGATGGGTGCAAAGGCTTTGGAGGGGAGGAAATCCAGTACTGGAGTGGAGGTGGGTCCGTTTCTTCGTCAGGAGAGTTTTACCTTTTCACATTAATTAATTTGATTAATGTTGCCTTTCGTTTTTTATATTCTTGTTTTGTTTTGTTTTGTTTTTCAAGACAGGATTTCTCTGTGTAGCTTTGGAGCCTGTCCTGGATCTCTCTCTGTAGCCCAGGCTGGCCTCGAACTCACAGAGATCTGCCTGCCTCTGCTTCATGCAACTGAAAAATGTCCAGCCTAAAGTTTAAGAATAGAGGTGAGAGAGAGAAAACGGTTACCTGTGTGCTCAGTTTCTCTGAAAAGACACTGTAAATGTCAAAGGAGGGGAGTCCCGGGTCACTGGTGTCACGGGGCTCTTCTCCCTTGTCTAAGGTGGCATTTGGAGCTCATTCACACTTTGGTTTGGATTCTCACTTAGCTTCAACCCCAAAGGTCCCTTAAGGAACCTGCAGAGGAGCACTTGTCTGTCTCCACTTGTAGCCCTCTTGAGATAGGAAAACCAGGTATCACACAGACATGCTGTGAGAGTTAGCAGGTATCTCCAACAGGAGAGCGTGCCCCAGTGCCCCTGGTCACCAGTGCCTAGCCAATCTGAAAGGCCACATATGTTGTTGGAATGTTAGATGGTCTTTTAATAAAAAGAAAAAAAGAAAAGAAAAAGAAAAACCCAGAGCCAGATATCAGGGTGAAAGCTGAAAGATCAGAAAAGCAGAACAGCCAGCCACTAGTTCTTACCTCTACGAAATGCTCAGCCTAAAGAGAGTGAGTCACTGTTTCCTCACACCTTATATACCCTTCTCAGCCCTGCCATATCACTTCCTGGGATTAAAGGCATGTGAGCTTCCCAAGCAAAGGCGTGAGATCTCAAGTGATAGGATTAAACGTGTGTGCCGCCACTGCCTGGCCCTATGTCTAATCTAGTGGCTGGCTCTGTCCTCTGATCCTCAGGCAAGCTTTATTAGGGTACACAGTATATCACCACAACATAGGTGTTCCAGGGGCAGTTTAAAGGGAGTATCACAGGCTATGCTTATGTTATGAACCCCATGAGGCTGAATGCTCAGTCTGTGCACATGTACACATGGGTCCCTGACCCCGGATGGACAGGGCAGGGCATGGTGGGTATGAGGGCAACCCACATATCATCAGGGTATCCCACTGAGCCATACTAGTTTTCTTGGTGACTGTGCCTTTGTGTCCCTCTACAAGGACTCCAACCATCAAAATTAGAGTCTTCCCTTGTCCAGTAAGACCTCTTGTTAACCTAGAGAGGATAGTAACACCAAAGGACATCATGGTTGGGGCTTCTAGGTGGATGAGGACTTGGAAGACACTCTGTACCCCAGAGTGGACCTTAACTCTCCCTTTGTACATTCCTGTACAGTCTAGTTGCTGCTTCTCCTTCTCCTGGCTTCCACAGGTCTTTCTCGTGTGCCCAAGGTCCATTTCCAGAGGGGAAAAGGGAGCCAGCCCCTAGGGCCACCATCCCGCCAAGCTGTTCACATTTTCGTAGGATGACCTTGTTTGAAATTCTTTATTGGATCCATGTAAATCACAAGGAATATGTCCCAGAGGAACCCCTGGCATAATTAATAATGCACCCTGTAACCACAAATCGTCTTTCACCACTGCAATGCCATATGGGCAGCCTCGCAGCCTGGAGTTCATCAGGAGACTTTGTCCCCAGGCTCTAATTTTGAGCAAAAGAATTATGACATAGGTTTCATTTATGAGATAGTTGTGTAAGGTTAAGTCTGCAACTTACCCTGTGTTTTCCAAAAGAAATAGAGGCCTGGATGCTGGTGGGAACGGTCACCCTTGGGTGCCATGCCATGTGTGGACTCCATACAAGCTGTGTTTGTGTTCATTTGAAAATACTGTGTTTGTAACGCGTCTCTCTGGAATGCAGCTGCTTAGGCTCAGCATCTTCCAGCAGGCGAACCTGGTGCTCACATGATTAGACAGGCTTTAGATACCTCCGCCTCACACTTCTTTGCCTCCATGGTGTCTGGTTCGAGGGTGAGCATTTTTCCTAAAGGTATCCCTTCACCCTGAAAAACATCATCAGTATAGTTAAGTATCAAAGGCCAACTTAAAATATCAAAATCTAGCACAGTGAAATCCAGTCTATGCATCAGCAGCTTTATCTGTGAGTGCTGCACCGGCTCTGGGCTTCTTTCGGCTTTTTTTTTTTTTTTTGCCTTATTCTCTGAATCTTTTGCAATAACTTACCAAAGCTTTGCGTGAGAGCAACAGTGTGCTTTTAAAATATGTTTAGGGATAAACAATATTTGTTAAAATACCTTTCGGGGGCATGGGTGCATCTGAGTGACATAATAGACATTTAACAACAGATGAGGCCCTGGTTACAATCCCTGGGAGGAAAATTACATAAAATAAAAATTTGAAGGATGTATGTGGATCCCATGCCTGTATTCCCAACATTTTGGAATTGGAGGCCGAAAGATCAGGAGTTCAAGGTCTTCCTGGGCTAAATTCTAGGGCAACCTGAGCCCCAAAACAGCAAAAAACAGCAAAACAAAAAGAAAACAGAAACTGAAAAAAGCGTATGCTCATTTCCCTGTCTGGCTTTCTACCCACAGCACCCTGGGATTTTGCGTGTGGTCTGTGTGGCTGCGGGCGGCCTCGGCACCACGGCTGTCCCTTCTGTGCCTTTTGCCAGTTCACTTGCCGATGCCCAGAGACAGATGATGCATGCCACACGCTGTCACTGTGCAGAGAACATCTGGGCAGCGGTTTGCATTCGAGGCCACGCTCAGGGTGATGTCGTGGGGCCACGGTGTGGTGCGTTTTGTTCACGGAGCTCGATAATTGCAGGAACACCAGCAATACATGGTAAATAATAACTCTGCACCTCACCACTGAGAAAATGAAGTGAGCATTCAGCAGCCGCCCGCGTCCTGCTTTCAGACCTGCCGTGGAGTGGTTAGCCGCCACACACTGGGCACTAGAATGCACAGCCCGTCCGGCCTGCGGCTTCTCGCAGAGTTATTTGTGCACTGATTGCCAGGTAGACCTGCCCGCTGCATTAGGCTGGCACCTTCTGTTTCCAACTCCATTTGTATCTAGGGGATTCAAAGGTGGGAAAACAACATTCTCAAACCTTCCAGCACACACAGATGAGCGAACAAGCACACACACACACACACACACACACATACAAATGCAAATACAGACAGGCACACACACACACACACACACACACATACACACACACCTGGTTTCTGGGGAAACATCAGGCTTTCAGGCTCTTTCTCTTAGAAGAATAGTATATGTATCTAGACAGTGCATACATATACACACAAAAGACCTTACATCTACAAATGTACTTTTCTCTTATAAATTTAATATCATCTAATAAAATTAAAGCTACTGTTTAATGGCCTCTATTCAAGAATTTAAAAGGGCTACATAATTTCTGGCTTTTAATATATGCCTATCTGCCTCACTGGTAATAATGAGAAGTGTCAATTACCCCCAGCCTGTAAGACTCCTCCACACAAACCTGGGGTCTGGCGCCCTCTGGTGGCCACTCCTTTCAAAGACCCAGGGGGAGGAAAAAGGCCTCCCTTATTAATCTGCCCTTGTACCAGTCCCGTCTACATGGACACGTAGGCATTCCTTTTTCATGACATACCATAAATGCTTTGGGGTCACATATAGAGAATGCTCCCTTTTCAGCTGAAAGCCTTCATGAATAAAAATGCTTCCACTGTATGGATTCATTGCTTTTGACAAAAGATTATTCCTTTAAATGTTACAGAAACATGAACATGTCAATGGGAGCCATGTGATGTTTTGGCACAAGTATACATGGTATACAGTTCAAATCAAACTAAACACTCATTTCTCCCAACACTGATCATTTCTTAGTGGCGAAACGTTCAAAATAAAAAAAAAGTCTTATTATTGTATGTTACATGAATAAATTTAACCCAATAATCCATGCTAGGGACATAGCCCGAACCAAAAGGCTTAACAGGAAATAATTTCAAAGAGATGATGACTGACTGGGGAGAGACTCAGAAAATGAGACCATGCCCCAGTGTGATGGCCTCACGGATGCTCGACTTTCATTTTCACAGCGTGGCTCACACAACCACATGAGGACACTGGAGCCACGAGGATTCTCATTATTTCCTCCTGGAACAGCAAGAATGCGGTGGCTGGTGACATGCGGTGTGCTGGTTCGTATAAGAAGAGAGCTCCAAGAATGCCAGAGGTGAGGCCTGGTGATGGGGGGGGCAGATATGGGGGAATGGGGGCACAGACGGATATGTAAATGGGGGAGGGGTGAGTGTGTGTGAGCGTATGTGTCTGTCTACTTCCATTCATAGAAATGTATGCTTGCATTTTTATTCTTGGATAGTCTTAGTTTTAAATCTGCTGTGGAGATATATTTGTTTATAAGCAAAAGTTAAACGGCACACGACACATTTGCCAGGGGCTGAATCTAAGGTTACAAAATCCATGGGAAAGTACAGAAGCATGGAGTCAATCTTCTAGAAAGACCTACCCAGAGCTACATCTAATAACCAGAAGAATGTATGTATAATTTGCAAAATAATGAAGTCACACAAAAATACACAATTATTCTACTCAAGTTAAGAAACAGATCAAGCTAAATTAAAATTTCAGACACACAGCTATAGAAGGCAGTGCCAAGTACACAGGCAGAAAAGCTGTCCCTAAGGGCAAGGAGCAGCTTGTGGGAGGCGTAGGCAGGGAGGGGCTCCTGGTTCCACACGCCTGCTGCTTGACCTGGAGGCTAGTGGATGTTCCTTTTCTGTGTCAAACAACTGACTTCTCCATGACACAATGTCTCCCTTGCTCCTTGGATCAGTCCTTGCTCACAGCTGTCCTTTGCCAGGTATGAGCAACAGTCCAGCACTTCCACCAAGCTGAACTGGGTCTTTAGAGTGAGTTTCATTTTATACATGTAGTAATTGGCTTTATTGTTTGATGTCAGACTGTGGTTGGTCTGATCGAACCTGCTCACAGCTGAGATACTTAAAAAGTTGACAGGAGTCTGTCTCTAATCTCTCTGTTTCAACTGTTGTGTGTTTTTTCCTCCTTTTCTCTCTTCTCTTGGACGAAATGACCTTTGGCTTTTGCTCTCATTGCCCCCAGTGTTGACTTATGGATGTATCCTTAAAAAAAAAATTAAGGACTGGAGAGATGACTCAGTGGTTGAGAGCACAGGAGTGGGTATGCTCTTACAGGGCATCCAGACTCAGTTTCCATTACCTAGACGGCAACGCACAACCACAAGTTTAGCTCAAGGGGATTCAATGTCCCTTTCTGGCCTCCATCGGCACCAGGCACATGTGTGGGTACGCATATATACATGCAGGCAAAACATTCACACACTCACCAGAATAAACAAGTCTTAAAGGTATAGTTTTCTAATTAAAGGTGGAGTTTGGGAACTAGGTCACCCAGTGAAGTCCCTTACACGTGCATGAAGATGTGAGTTCCAGCTCCAGAAACCACGTAAAATGCCCAGCGTGATGGTGTGTACAGCTGTAATCCCAGTGGGGTGGGTTCACATACAAATGGGAGAGGTGAGGGCTTGGTGTCTATTTCCCTAAAGTGTCTTTCTAGGCTCCTTTCTCGGCTCACTGGACCCTTTGATCCCGAGGAGTGCCTTTTCCTTTTTCTAGTCCTGCATCTCCCTGGTGCAGTCTTTGCCCTGGAATACAAGAGCATAGACTCATAGACCCTCTCGCTCAGACCTGTGGTTCAGTAGTAAGCATGTCTCCTTTTTCTCTCTATCCCAGTTTTTGGACACTGATTGAAGGCCCAGCGTGCTTTCCACAACAGGCTGGGCTTATACGTTCTTTCTCCAAAGCCCCTCTCCTCCGCCAAGTAGCTCTTTGTCACCTTCCACAGCAAGAGGCATGACTTTCTCTTTTTCTTCTGCATCTTCCTGAATCTTTTGTTCCAAAAGATTTATAGTTTATCTGCCCTGCTGTTTGTCTCTGGGCTTCCTTCTGTTTCCAAATTCTTGTATTAAAAATATTAAGGCCCCCAAAGGAAACCTGGATTCCCAGGTACCGTCTTCATACTGTCTCCAGACTCCCCTTGCTAGTATTTCTTCTCAGACCTCCACCTTCTGATCTCACTGTCCTGCCTGACGTGGCCACTTTGGACTCCAGTCACAGGAACCCACTAGCCCTCAGGCTCCCTTCGGAAGTCCTGCTATAACAACACGTTCTTTCCCGGCTACCAGGACTTCACTTTATCTGAAAGAATGCCTCCCCTACTGCTTCGACTTCACCGCTCACCCTGTCTCCCTCAGGTCTCTCCCCACACTGACTACCATGACCTTCCAGAAGGTCATGTCTTTACCAATACCTGAAAGTCCCAGAGTACTAATATATTGAACAAATATTTTGGGAGAACTGAGATAGATCTCAAAATATATTTTCTGTACAATGCAAGGGCAACTGATCTGTGTTATGTGTGTGGGGGGTGTGGGAATGTGAATGTGTGAGACAGAGAGTGTGTGTGCACATGTGTGTGCATGTTGGTGTGTGTATGAGTTGTTACACATACTTTGTTTTGTCTTACAGATAAGAGATTGCATTTCTAAGAAGTAGATTAGTCTAGGGTTCTTCAAGTAGGATAAGGGTCCATGAGTTTCATAAGAAATACTGAAGGTGCTGGGCAACGGTGGTACACGCCTTTAATCCTTAATCCCAGCACTCGGGAGGCAGAGTCAGGCAGATCTCTGTGAGTTCATGGCCAGCCTGGTCTACAGAGCGAGATTGAGGACAGGTACCAAAACTACACAGAGAAACCCTGTCTTGAAAAACCAAAAACAAAAAAAAAAAAGAAAAAGGAAAGAAATACTGAAGGCTGCTTTTGTTGTTGTTATTATTGTTTATTTAAAGAATCTCTGTGTGAAATTTGGAATAAAACACCATAATTTGTATTTGTATATACAGTATGTTATATTAATTAACTGGCCTACTTGACTTTAAAATGGTGATGACCCTTGGTACACTACAAAGCATTTGTCTATGTGTTTGAGGAGGTCGGTGTTTTCCGTGGCTACATTAACCCTGACTATATCCATCAAATATAGCTTCACCTTGCTCCACCAAGAGCTGATCAATAGTTCATATACTGCTTTCCATACCAGAAGCATGCATGCTCACCTGGACATGAGCTTCCATTAATGTCTAAGTTAGCAATCTCCCTTGTATGGGATCACTTCTGTAATATCGTCTGTTTATTAAGAGATTGTGTTTCCCTCTGAATGCACACTCAGAATTAAATTCTTAACTACTCATTTGTTTAGAAGCAACTCATCACACATTTCTTCCACCCACTCTTGTTTTATCTTGCAGATCCAGAGGACTATAGGAAGGGTGCTGCTGTGAAGATAGGGCCTCTGGCCGTGGAGAGTCTCCTCACCAAAGTCAGCTCCTCATGTGAGTCTGTGCCACCTCAGACCTGAAGGCTTGGGCCTCCACCTATTTATAATTATTACATGACTCTAATGGAATGGTTGATGCTGGTTGCATTTTTTTTATTTATGAGTTCCATATCAGTCTATAGAAAAATCTTTATCATGATTTCTATGATGTGAAGCACTTTTGCCTACCCCTGGAGTTTGTGTAATTACCCCTGTCTCTCTGATGAGCAGACGAATGAGACACCATTGCATGCCTTTGCTACATCAGTCTCCCTCTTCCTTCTAGATGTGGGATCATTTCCTGTATCAGAAGCAAAAGGCAAAATTAGCTCCCCAAAGTAGCTGCTGAGCCCTGTGCAATTGAAAGTGACTTAACTCTTTGACAGTTGAACATCAGCGTTGAAATGTTGCTCTCTCAGGACTCGTCTTCCCGCCTCCATACTTCATTTATGGTCAATTTGGTAATTTGGGGCTAGCTCATCTTTTCTTAGCTCTGTTTATGCTCATTTCCTTGTTCACTTTAATAGCACCTGCTGAAGTTCCGGAACCACTCATGGGATAAAGCCACCGCACACGGCCTCGTTATCTTCACCATCTCTTGCCTCTGCTGTACAATGCTTTTCAATCCCCACCATTTTTATCAATTCCTGCTGATTATTTTCGTGGGCTCTCTAGTCGGGTTTCTATATTTACTCTATCATCATAATGCTGTGGCCTTATTAGTTAACTTAATTATGACTTTAGGTCTTAACTGTGAGTCATTTTGAGTTGTTTTATTTTAGAATACCCTGCATGCATGGGAGCAGCGTGGCCCTGATTCACCCATTTAATAATTTCTGAGACTGCAGGAGAGTTAATGTGACTCACTGCTCCAAAGTCAACTGAAGACCCAGAATTGGAGGTTGGCACTGATTTCAGGATAATTGTTACGTTGTTCCTTCAACGAAACAATGAGTGTTCCATTATATATGGCAATAAATATCTCCATGGTCTTCAGTGTCAGTGTGGCACATGAGACGGCAGTTGAATGTGGGGTCTTCTTGCCTGACTGACAGGAGGCTGACGGGAACCTCAATTCATGTAGAATATCCACAGCACAGCTGGAGAGTAAAAGCCATGCTCATCCCCGAACTTTTCAGAGCTGACCCACCACAGTTCAGCACTGTGATAGTATGTAAAACTCTCACGAGGAAGATTCTGGAACATCTGGCGACAAGCCAGTCAAAGGTCTGGCACTCAACGTTTTCTTCACATTCTAATCTCAATGCCTTGCACGGGTGTCTCTCTGCCATCAGTTTAATTGCTTAGGACAGTGCAGGGATAAACATGGCTGCAGCTGTCCCTCGTGGGCTGGTTTTATGTCCTTTTACATACCTGCCCAGGAGGAGGATTGCGGGACCTGACCGCACCTCTGACTTTAGCTTTGAGGAACCCCCCTACTGCTCTTCCTAATGGCTCGACTAGCTTATATTTCTGCCTGTAGAAGTTGTCCTTTCTCTAAATCTCCACCAGCTTTGTCATTTTTGTGTTTTTTTTTTCTAGCCATTATAAGGGCCTCAACTGAGATATGTACTGGCACATGAATAGATGGTAAAAGAAATGTGGTGTATATACAACGGAATATTATCCACCTGTATAAAGGAATGAAATCCTATCATTTTGAGATAATAGACAGGAATGGAGGACATTATATCAAGAGAGGTGAACCAGGCACAGAAGGCTAACTATTGCACGTTCTCACACAGAGGTAGAATCCTGCAGACTAGATTTTATAGAGACAGAGTAGACTAGTTATTTCTAGCAGGTAAAAAGGGCAAGCAGTCAGGGAATGGTGATTCTGTCTTATTGCACACTGATGCCTTGGGGCTCACAGCAATTCATCTCATAACAAACTGGAAGAGTTCCATGGTCTTCAGCACAGAGAAATGATAAGAGTTCATGAAAATGGAAAATCGACTCACCAATTTGAACATTATAAGTTGAGTATATGTATGGAATTATCATGTGGTAGCCCATAAAAAATGTATAATTATGGGTGGATCCTTTGAAGACTTTTAAAAACTTTTTACTTTGAATTATTTATATGACTAAGTGTGACATGAGCACAGGTGCTCATGGAGGCCAGTAGAGGGAGTCGGTATCCTCTGGAGCTGGAGTTATAGTCAGCTGGGAGCTACTTGACATAGATGCTGGGAATTGAACTTGGGTTCTCTGCAAGAGCATCATGGTTTCTTAACCAGTGAGTCACCTCTTCAGTCCCTGTGTGTGGATTTTTTTAAGATGAAGTAAAGCTTAATCATTCTAAACCACCCAACACTCTGTGTTGTTAATATCATTTAGAATGCCTAAACATGTTCTCACAAATGTGAGAGGAATCATGAGCATCTCCCCAGTGTTCAGGGCACATGGGAGCTCTCACACAGGTCTAATAAGAAGATGTGTGCTATTACTCAAGTGTGCCAGGAACAGAGATCTGGAAAAGAATCTCTTCATTTCCATTTCTCCACATCTCATGAGGGATGCTTTCAACTAAGCCCATGGTATCATCACAATTTTGGTTTTAATATATTCCATTTACTTTGGGGTTCTTCAATAACTTTTCCTAAGACAATGTTAAAGGTTATTTTCAAATTTTAGGTCATTTTTTAAAAAATGATGTGACTTCTCTCATTTGTTCTAAACTATTTTAGCTCTGTTTCATCAGAGATACAGCCTCCAACATGGAGGTTCTGATCATTTCCATGTCATCCTTCCAGAGCAACCACACAAGAAATGCAGTAAGGAATGTTCACTACAACAGGAAGTCCCCTGAGACCCAAGCACACCTGCTCCAGATGTGAGTGATCTTCTCTGTAACTCAGTGATGGGAAAGCAGGTAGGTTTACTAGAGTTTATCCAACCTTCTCCAAATATTTGAAAGATCAAATGTCAGCTCTGTGGGGATGGTACCTCCTTATCACGAGAGGTTGACCTGGAACTGTGCCAAGATTTCCTTCACTGTTTTTCATCAGTTCCAGGTCATATTCCCATGGCCTGTAACAAATGAATTTAACTGTATTTTAATCAGGCCCTTTGACCTGTCAAGATAAACAATCACAGGTTTGTTTGTTTAATTATTTTTTTGAACTAATGAACTGAAAAATTGTCTGTATTTTAGCAGGCCAACATCAATAGTTCCAGAACTAAGATACTATTTTAAATATAGCGCTATCTAAATGTAGCAAAAAGAATTCTTTGACTGGCTAAATAAGCATCATTTTAAATTGCATAGTAGAGAGGTCTAGGAAATATAGGAACTCCAGTGTGCTCTGTCCAGCTCCCAGTCTGATTCGCTCACAGATTCAGAAAATGGAGTAAAAACACAAACTGTCAAATAAGCATCATGTATCGACTACCTCTACACAAATCATTTGTCGTTAAAGTCCTAAACTTTTCAGAGGACTGGCTGGCTCAGTCCGTAAAGCAATTCTCTTTAAAGCCCAAGAACTTGAGTTCCATCCCAAGAACACGGGTAAAACAAAGACAGGCATGATGCCATGTGCTTGAGAAGCAGAAATAAGAAGTGCCTGGGACTCACTGGCCACCCAGCCTAGCCTATTTGGCGAGCTCCAGGCCTGGGAGAGACCCTGTCTTACAAAAGCCAAGGAAGACTGTGAACAATAGCTGGACTTGTCTTCTCCTTTCCATTCATATGTGCACACATGAGCACCTGCACACACAGGAAGACACACACGTACACGCAATAGTTGTTAATAACTCTCTTATAGCATAAACCTTTCTCTTTTTTCCCATGGTGATACAGGGATCATGGTGGCAGGTCCATGTCACTATACAGTCTGTCACTTTACCCATCTCTGGAGCCTACTTGTTTCCAAGTTAAATGAAACTTCTTCCACTGGGATCGCCATAACTGTCTCCACTGACCTTCTCTGGGGTTTTCAATCTTAGCTGCGTTTTAGGGACATGGCCCTATTAATTTGTGCTCTAGACAAGTGTTAGATTATTCTGTCCTTAATTACACTATGTCAGTTTCCTGGCTCTGAGGTCTGTAATTATGGAGGTCTTCCCTTGTGGCCATGTTGGTATCTTTCCATCTTGAGAGAAACAGTTTCTATTCCTGGAAGCACAGATCCACTTCCTTCCATGGCTGTCCCTTCTGGACACTTGGGTGACTTCTCTTTGAACCTAGTAATTTAGTCCTCCTACTTTACACAAGGAAAGGCTTCAACCTTCTCATTGTTTTTCGTGCTGACCCCTGTCTTCATTTTTTCTTAGTGGATGGCATTTTCCCAGTTATTTGTCCTTGTGTCACTGAATTACTTGGTGATTCCCCAACCGCAAAGTCAAGAAAGGCCACTGCCTTCTCCGAAGGTCTTTCGAATTTAATATTTTATTTTACCTTATTTCAACAGTAATTTGGAAGTTATTGCCTCTCCCAGAAATAAATCATGATGAAGAAAGGTTTTGATTAAAGTAACGTATCACCTTTCCCTCTTTCAATTCAGACTATGTTTTTAAACAGGAACTTGCATGTAAAAGTCAGAGGGAAAAAAGTTAACTATTATTCCTAACCATTGCTGCTGTGTGAGGAAATGTTCCCTCACTGAAAACTAGTGACATTCAAATTAGCCCATTTCCAAAAATAGCTTGAAATTTGATTGTCTCTCCCACAGTTTTAGGGCAATATCATAAGCATTCTCATCTCTATATTAAGGAGTAAAAGATTTAAAAGAGTCTATTTTATAACATACTCTGGGGTTAATTTTACAAACACTTGAAAGGATTGTGGATCTGGAGAGACAAGTCGGCATTAAAGAGCACTGGCTGATCTTGCGGAGGACCTGAGTTCAGTTCTGAGCATGCATGTCAGTTGGCTCACAGATGCCTGTAGCTCCAGCTCCAAGGCATCCTAGGCCTTCTTCTGTCTTCCACAGCCACCCTCATGCATATGTTCACACACACACACACACACACACACACACACACACACACACACACACACATATACACACACACACACACATCAATTAAAATAAATCCTAAAAGAGTTGTGTTTTAACTACTTTGCCGATATGCTTTTAAAATTATTAAAAATTGAGATTCTAAACACATTTCCTGACATACAAAAAAATGAAAATTAAACAATGAAAGATTCAAGACGAAAAAAAATCTTAGGTTTTCTTTTTCTCTTTACAAACAACTTTTATACTGTAGGAAGCAATGTCTTTACCTCAGTCAAATCTGAAAACATACCAAGCTGCCTGAGGTTCTCAAGTGTGTGTTAATGTTCTTCATAGCTGCCTTCTTTTGAAACATGACATTGAATTTGCCATCTTTTTTTTTTTAAATCAGTATTTGGGGCTGGAGAGATGACTCAGCATTTGAGAGAGCATACTACCCTTGCAGGGGACCCAAGTTTAGTTACAAACACCCATATTGGGCAACACACAACTACCTATAATTCCAGCTCTGGGGAATTTGGTGCCTTCTAGCTTCCCCAGACACCCCTGCCCAAATGCCCACACCCACACTCAGACATACATAAATAAAAACAAATGCAAGCTGGAAATGAGTGTTTGAAATCCACTTGGACTTCACTCGGTGAATTCAGGGCTTCACCCTAGCCTGCTTCATAAGGAATACATCTTTGTAACGTTTCCGTTTTTCTTTTCATTTCCCCAGTTTTATTTAAGATGTTTTGTCGGCTGCCTTTAGATGACACTGCACACATAGAGTAGGTGTTTTAAGGACCCTGAGCCCAGTTACACTCCTACTCAAAGACCCAGACCTGTGCACACAGGAGACAGTCATAACCTGTCCTGTGCATCGCTTCTGTGACAGTGGTAGGCTCTTCCTTTGTTTTTTTGTTTTTTTTTCTAGAATATTTTGATGTTTTTCTAAATAGGAACATAACCTCAATTTTATTTTAT
This sequence comes from Peromyscus nudipes, assembly GCA_902168325.1. Lineage (NCBI taxonomy): Eukaryota > Metazoa > Chordata > Mammalia > Rodentia > Cricetidae > Peromyscus > Peromyscus nudipes. Next base: position 18,095 of record CABHPH010140093.1, read on the forward strand.
TCCTTGCACATGCTCTCTGTGGAATATGTAAGAATTTGCATTCTTCTTCTTGCTTTAAAAATTATTCTCCAGGGGGTCACAAATGGGTATTAAGCTTCCCACTACACAAAATATCTTGAATTAATACTTATCTTCCAAGGATCTCCAGCTGTGAAAGTCAACTGGCATTGATGTACCCAGCAGGATTGCCAGGGGATTTCAGGTGGGAAGCTGGGGGTTAAGAGGCTCGGTCACTTCTACCAGTCAGTTGTAGAGCTAAGTCTTTCCAGTGGAGTGACTGAAGAGCATGTGTGTGTGTGAAAATCCAAGCAAAGTTATCATCTGCACACAGAGACTCCCAGAGGCCAGCCCAGCTCTGTTCATCTCACATCGAATGAAAGGACAGTGTTAGAATACCAAGTATGTCTTAATATCAAAACGGAGAATCCACTTGACAGCTGCCCATTCCAGTCTTTTCCTTAGTTATACAAATCGTACATTGTACACAAAGCCACTTACATTCCAAAGCCTGTGTGTGAATTTCAACTCAGGAGGAAGTTGTACATATTATTTTCAGATACTTCAAATGTTATATGAATAAAACATGTATTCATCTCCAAGCATTGGTGAATATTGAAAAGCCATTCAATAGCACAGAGCTAACATTGCTTTTGTTTGGACTTGAAAACACTGAATGATGTATGAAATCAACCTAGAGTTTAGGCATATTTATAATTTAGACCTTCTAATCCAGATCTGCTTCCCTTCAGAGATTCTCTCATGAAGTCTCACTAAAGTAAGCATTCCAATTCTCCATTGTTGTTCATCTTTAGCTAAATCTTCACAAGATGGCGGGCTGAGAGCCATGTCAATGAAGCAAGTAGTGAGCAAGGAGACAGACACTGGCTCCTGGATCTTCAGCTACATGATAAAAGATGTCGTCTAGAAATGGATGTGCTCCTCTGAGTTTGGAGTCTTGTATCTTCATGGGCTATTCACAGGTCTTCATTGGGCTATCCTGTGTCTTCATGGGCTATCCACAGGTCTTCAGGGCTTCTCTCCCCAGCTGTTTTAAATTTTCCTAATACAACTTGAAGACTGAGCAAGAAGAATGAAGGGCAGAGCCAAGAGGAGGAGGAGAGATGGATGGAGAAGATGGTGAGAAGTGAGAAGAGGAGAGAGAGGAGAGAGAGAGAGAGAGAGAGAGAGAGAGAGAGAGAGAGAGGAAGTATGGAGAACAGAGAGGGAGGTGAAGGAGAGGCAAAGAAATAGGGAGGGAGGGAGGAAAAGAGGGAGGGAGGAAGGAAGGAAGGAAGGAAGGAAGGAAGGAAGGAAGGAAGGAAGGAAGGAACAGAGAAAGGAGGAAACAGAAGGGAGGGATTTTAGAACAGTTGAGTGTCAGGGAAGGCATCAAACTAGTAGCCGGTGGCCCTGGATTATGAACAAATCGGATTCTGGGTGTCTTAACATCCTCGGGCAGACATTTGGCTTAAGAGTCATCTTTCAGCTACCTTCAGAATGGGTGAAATCTTGGGAGCGTTAGTGTCTCTCTTTTCTTTCTTTTTCTGAAAATGTGTTTTAAATTTGAAGTGAACATTTTAAAATCGGACACACAATTGGTAAAACTGTCTTGTCAAAGGAGAATCCACATATCTGGTGTTCTGTTTCTGTCTCTGTAGCAAGAATCTTAGAAGGTCTTATTAAAAGATCAAACCTGAGCCAGGTATTGGGGTGAATGCTGGAAGATCAAACAAGCAGAACAAGCCATAGCCACCTCACCTTGCCAGTTTCTCAGCTGATCTTATTTCCTCAGACTGGAAGCCTCTGAGTCCTCATCCGGAATGAATCTCAGCTGAACTGCTGCTCCAAAACCTAAAAGCTTAACCAGCCAAAATGCTTCTAGTTTCTGGTCCTCACGTCTTATATATCTTTCTGCTTTCTGCCATCACTCCCTGGGATTACAGGCTCACTTTCTGGGATTAAAGGCATGTGTCACCATGCCTGGCTGTTTCCAGTGTGGCCTTGAACTCACAGAGATCCAGAGGGATTTCTGCCTCTGGAATGCTAGGATTAAAGGCGTGTACTACCACTGCCTAACCTCTATGTTTAATATTGTGGCTGTTCTGTTCTGTGACCCCAGATAAGTTTATTAGTGTGCACAATATTTCGGGGAACACAATACCACCACATGTCTCATTTTTTCATCTTTTCCTGACAAAACTGAATTGGCTGTGTTAAGTTTAAAGGCTGCAGCTAAATCCAGCAAGAGCCACTCCCTAGAATCGCTCTCTGTGGAGAAGCCTCTCTCTGCTTCCCACCCTGACCTTGACCTCTCGGCAGACCTTGGCATTTGAGGACAGCTGTGGTCTGCGGTGACACTAACCACAGAACCCAATCTCTTGAGTGGCTCTGGGCAGCACTTCTGTGGGCTAATGGCATGTTTGTCTTCTATCGAGCTGCCTTACACCAGCTCCATTTCCCACTTTCTATTGTGAGTTGGAAAGCAAGTAGAGCCAATGGAAATGAGCCATAAAAGGTGGAGGGCTCATTGCAGAAATCAGAGGCCACGGGGGTTCATGGTGCGGTCCCCCGCTTCAGAAGAGGACGCCTCTGTGTAACGTGTGAGCAGTTTCATTTTGCAGCACAGTGACCCTTAGTGAAGACAAGCACAATGGCAAGCTGCTGCTGTAGGCGACCTTGTGCTTTGTTTCTAATCATATGGAGTAGCCTGGAATAAAGACACGTGATATGTTTACATCATGGAAGTGTCCAGGCCCAGGCAACTGCAGCATTCACCAGAGGAGACGTGGAGGACAACACTCTCCTGAGAAATGGTGAGCATGGAAGAAACACACTTTGCTAAAAACGCACCAACAATCTGGACTGTGGATGCAGAAGTCGTCCTGAGCCAGAGGAACGGCCACAGTAGGCATGCCCGGTAACTTCACTGATGCTTTCCAATGGGACCCACATGGTTTGGATCTAGAGACCTGACTAGGGTGCCAAGCAAGTGAAAAAATGGCAGACATATGTACAGAAAAGCTGATGGAGTTGCACCTACTGAACCACAACCCAGAGCCTCAGTGTGTTTGTTATGGGACAGCACAGGGGCAGGGCTACCCAGTTTTGGTAGGAAGTCTCTGGGGGAAGAAGGAAGAAGGCTTTGCCAGTTTCAAGTCTGGCCCCTATGGGGAAAGGCTTTGGCAATTTCCCATGAGTCCGAGGCCTTGGTCCTTGTAATGGCTATGCCTATGTAAACAATACATATCAACTCAGGACTTTAACTGAGTGAATTCAGGTCTTCCACCATTCACTTGGACACAAGTGTCCCAGTGCCAGCTGTCATTTAAAACTCTATTTAAATAAGCCCAGCGGAGCTCTTCTTGTAAGTATACAGCCAGGCATAACAGAGTGTGTTGACCAGACAAGTTTCTAAGGAAATATTGTTGTTTCCCTAGGAAGTATGGCATAGCTACCTCACTCCTGCTGTGTTCTCCCTATGAGATTCAGGACAATGCTGTCACCCCTGTGATTGTCATTTACTATTTGTTCTTTGTAAGGAGTCAGATGAGGAGTAAAGCCACACAGGTGGGTGTGGGCACACAGGGAGGTGTGACAGGCAGGTCAAGGGTACTGTGCACACAGGGGTTTTCTGTAAGACAAGGCTTGGCAGGTAAGCCTTCTCCTGACCGTGCGCACTCTGTGTTCTTCAGGAAAAAGATGGTATTTTAAAGTGGGAATTTATCAAATTCCTGGGTTTTTTTCTTTAAAGACATAGCATTTTATTTTTCAAATGCGATTATAGTTCTTTCCTTCAAAATTAACAGCCCCTTTGCGATGAATTCCAGAAGAACATCATATTTTTCATGGAGTAAGCAATAAAAGTGATTTTCTATTCACCAAGTGGGAATTGGGGTGAAGAAGAGCAGGAAAGACCAAATCCACACCAGATCTGCACAGCAGGCTGGAGTATGGCTGTCCTTTAAAGAGCCAGGCCTAAATAATTCAGGAAGAACTAATTAATAGTGTATTTTGTGTCTCTTATAATTACTAACATTGGTTAAAGGGGACTCTAATAAATATCACATTAGCTATGGAAAAGTTCACTGTGGTCAGTGTGACCGATCCCCCCAAACACCTACAGATAAATTATTTCTTTAGAACTAGAAGGTTCTTGCTCCCTCTGTTCTTTTAAAATTGAGGGATTGATAAGACTATGAGGGGCAATATTTTTTTCCATGTTTGTATAAGTAACGTTTTAAACTATTCTTGACATTTGAGGTCATAGTTCCATCATAATCATACGAATGAGACTTAAATGAATTTGTGAAAATAGCTCTCCTGATGTAATGGAAGGTTTGTATTTGACCATAAAACCACCTTAGAATAACAACTCAGAGAGAGATAGCATTGGTTAGGAACTGGGGTCTCTATCATCTCATCAATGACAATTTATTTTAATAATCTGCTTGCTGTCCTTGGCTACAAATGTAGTTCAGTGACAGAGTGCTTGCCTAGTATTTGGAAGGTCTCAGGTTCAATCCCCACTGCCATCGAAAATAAATTGAATTAAAGGAAATCATTTGCCACTGTCTCTGGCAGCTTTAATGTTGAGGGTCTGTGCATGCAGGTAGAAGGTCTTTCCACAGCATACAAGCCAGAGGCCATATGCCTGGATGGTTTGTGTCTGTGCATGAACCCTGCCATGGATTCAGGTTTGTTCTGAGAAGAGGGCAGAGTCAGACCTCCAGTCTCTGTGGAGTGAACACTGGATATGGCCATGCTGCACTAACTTATTGTAAGGGTTGTATACAACACATTATTTTTAAGGTCATACAACCGTGAGGACTTCATCTCCACCCCAAGAACCCACATGAAAAAATCCAGGCATGGTGGTGTACACCGCAGTGCTGGGCAGGTAGACAGGAGGATCCCTGGGACTTATGGCCCATCCAGAAAATTCAGCCAGCTTAAACTCCAGGTCCAGTGAGAGATATTGTCTTACAACCTAAGGTGGGGAGAGACTAAGGAAGAAAATCAATGTCAACCTGAGGCCTCCACGTGTGTGTGTGTGTGTGTGTGTGTGTGTGTGTGTGTGTGTGTGTGCTTGCATACACATGTATATGAAGATAAACATATGCATAAAAAGCTTTACTATTGCTTTCTTTGATGATATCACACAAATCATTTTGAAAGGGTATTACAGATCCACAATGACCATCATGTGACCAGCACATTTGCTAACCAATCTTAACTGCAGCTGTACCTTACACAAGGTGGACATGTTTGAAATTTGACCCCTGGTCCCATGTAAAGGACACTGACAGAGTGCTGGGAGGCTCCTCAGTGGCTACCAACGTTGTTCTTCAGCATTTTCTCTATCCATTATGCAAATATTTCAACTTATTAATAATTGAAATGGCAACACATTAATAATTAGGATCTCCATTACAAATCTGACCTTTAATTGAATTCTATAGGATTGGGTTGAAAAATGAGCCTCTTGATTTATGCAAGAATAAAGGTTAAAAACCATTTCCAACTCAATCTATTTTTCTCGTATTTGTTGCATCAGAAATACTGAAGGAAGTTAGTTCTTCCTTTGGGTATCTTCTCTCCAGTGTTTTGGATAATAAGGTAACAGCAGTCCAGGATCCTGGTATTCTCAGTGTAAGTCCAGAAATCTCAATTCTGGGGCATTTGGAGAAGTTGAGCCTTTCCAATGGTTCCAGAAACACGACTCTGTATAGATTCCGTACTCAGAGTTCCCTGTTGGTGCAGGCAGATACCCAGAGACTGCCATCCATCAGCATGCAGGTGGCTTACCTCATCTGATTAGCCGTTTACAGCCTGGTGATTGACAGAATGCCGCGCACTGTTGTTATTACACACAACTCTAAGACAATTCTCAACATGAGCGCAGTCTCACCTTCATCACTCATTGCCTTGGAGGCAAGGTGCCGACTGACCCATTTCTACAGGAACATCATTGGGGAAGAAGTGCTATGCTGGCATGGGATGGCTGTGACAGGGAGCCTAGAAGCCTGTGTCTCCTACTTGGGAAGCTCAGGGAGCAGCTGTGAGAACCTTGAGGTCTCTGTGTTCCCTGATTCCACCCTCTGATGTCATACAGGTGGTTCACCTGCAGGAAAGATGATGCCCTTTTCAGCTGCATACACAAAACAGTTTATCTGCTCACACCCCGAAGGTCTCCAGGGGCACAGAGAGAGCAGCCAAAGAAGGGGGCTGGGAGATGTTCAGGCAAGCTACTGGCTGTTCTGCCAGGGACACCTGTGGTTCCAGGGACATGGCTGTCTCATGTCCTTTCCACTGTCACCAGAAAAGTATCGACAGTGAACGAATCTGTGCTCACTACAAAGATTTCCCAAAGGCTCCAAATGTTACTTGTAGTCAAAACTGGGATTGGTTGAGTTATGCTAATGAGTTCTATGTCCTGATTTATTTTAAAAGAATTGAAAAGAACTTAAAAGCAATCATAACATAAATGTGCTGATCCCCAGGCAGGCCTCAGTATTGTCAAACAATCCGTTGCCAATGTTTAGGATTAAGAGATTTCACAGAACAATTTAGAGTTTTAAAACCTTTTTAAAAAGTTTATTATGCTAGGAGCTAAAGCCATGTCTCAGGGGTTAAGAACACTTGCTACTCTCCCAGAGGACCCAAGTTTGGTTCCCAACACTGTCACATGCAACACAACAATCTAACTCCGCTTTTGGGGGATGTGAAGCCCTCTTTTGCCCTCCAAGGGTACCCATACTCATAGCTTATGTATACACACACACACACACACACACACACACACATACACACACAAAAAAAACATACACACACAAGCACATATCCACAAATTAAAATGTTCTTAAATTTTTTTATTATACTATGGAACATAAAGGGCCTTTTCATGTGAGTATATAATGTACCTTGTATAATCTTGCCCATACTCCATACTCCCCCCTTCCCACCCCTCTCCTGTACCATTAGCCCCTTGTTTCTCTAGATAGTTTCACCCCCCTTTCATTTGTACACATATGATTTTATGACCTACAATGTCTAGGACTTAGTGAGGTCACAAATGAGAAAAGACATTGTGCTGTTTGTCTTTCTGAGGCTGACTTAATTCACTGAACATGTTCTCTCCAGTACATTTATTGTTCCTGCACGTGTCTACAGGGCTCAGAGGCCTCCCGGCAGCTATCTGCAGAGTGGAGAATCCGTTACTGCTGAGTCCCTCCTGCCATTTTCTAGGAACACAAAGAGGGAGGAATAAGGAGAATTGGTAACAGTGGGATTCGTTTTTCATTTCTTTGTTTGTTTTGTTTTGAGTAACAAAGAAGTATGATGCTATGTCGTTGGCAGGAAGTGGGAATTCTTGCACTCTGAAGATCACCTGGGGCTTCTGGAGGATACATTGCTACATAGATCAAACTTGGCCTTGCATTTTCTCCTTGAAAACATTATGACTGATCTAAATTCTGGGAAATTGGGAAATGCAATAATCTCCAGATGCTCTGTACCTCCTTACATGCTTGGGTGTGAGGAGTTACAAGAGAACCTTGAAGATCTGGAAGCTGCAACCGTCTCTTCTTACTTCCCCTGTGAGGGTTCTGTGTTACTCTGAGTGGGCAGGACCTTGACAGTCTTGCTGTAAGCTATAAAAGGAGAGGTGTGTTTTAGTCACCAGGAACTAACTCTCTTGTTCCTTCTGCTCTTATTCCCAGTTATGTTCAGGCTTGCCCCCAAAGGCTGCATCCTCATCAAAATTCATGTGCAAGTGTGTTAGAGACTGACCTAGGATGGCCTGACTCAAGATTGTTGTTTGGAGTTTAGAGTCTGGCAAAACGAGACGCCCTTGGCCAAACTGCACGTCCTGCAGAAACAGGACGACCTTGGCCTAACTAGAAAGTATACTTTTTAGATATAGCCTTGAACAGTAATCAGCCAGCTGCAGAGCCTGGGAACCAAAGAGACTTCAACTCCCCCCGACCACTCTGACTACTTCTCCTGAAAATTTTCCACCCTCCTTTCTCTGCCCCTCCCAGCCTAAAACACTGTATATAAACCTCAAACCCCAATCAATAAACGAAGCCTTGACACGACTCAGACTGACTCTTGTCAATCATTATATGTGCAAGGCTTCGTTTATTGATTGGGGTTTGAGGTTTA
>CABHPH010140093.1:26357-57864 GCA_902168325.1 Peromyscus nudipes
AAACCTCAAACCCCAATCAATAAACGAAGCCTTGACACGACTCAGACTGACTCTTGTCAATCATTATATGTGCAAGGCTTCCTTCTTTTCTCTCCCCATGATTCCTTCAGGTGATTCTCGGCTTGAGACCCACGAATAACTGGACCTACTGGACGGGTCACAAGTGAGCATGTGCCACTGTTGTGCTTATTTTCCCAATACCCTTTGTCATAGTAATGTAGCATTTAGAGCACAGCCAACTGAGACAAGGCCACCAACTTGTTCCGTAATGAACAAGTACGATGAGCCTGGCACCCCCAGGGTGAATGATCTCACAGCTGTTGCTCCTGTGAGAGTCCAAGGAAAAACTGGGTTAGGAATAAGAAAGGACAGACCAAGCAGGCTGTTGGAGGAGGATGTGCACCAAGGGGGAAAAGTGTAGGTGTCTGCACTGATGATTTAAAGTCTATGGGAACATGTGTGCAGTATGCAGGTCATACGCAACTGCTATGCCACTTTAGTTAAGGAACTCAAGCATCTTCAGATTTTGGTATCTGTGGGAATCCCAAAGCTACTCCCCTTTGGATAGCATGGTGATACAGTGGTGGAGTGTGGCCAGACCTTTCGCAGCCCAGTTGTGTAGCCAAAGACCTAAAACACTATAGTGCCAGACACTATCATCTAGAGGGCCCACATACTCTACAAATGTCACCTTCTCCCCCTCTAGAGATGATCCTGTGTCATTCATGGGCTGCCAGCCTATTGAAGGGTAGTTAAAGCCTCCCTCTGTCCTTCTCTGCCTCAAGCCTTGTTAGTTATTGGTTAGAACTATCACTACCACAAGTGCCAAGACATAGCTAGAGACGTTCTTGGTGACCTCATACTTGGTGCCTTGTTTCTGGGGTTGTCTGGGGTAGTCTTCTAGGTAGAGACATCTTGTCAGAAGTCATCCTTACTTACAATTTATTCTACCACAATGAGCTGTATCAGAAGCAAGGATGAGCAAAAGGAGGGTATGGTGCCTTCATGTGTTCTTCAAGAGCCTTGGGGATCAGCTGGCTGTCACTGGCTAGAGCCGTATCCTTCTCTTACCTATCAAGATTGATTATCATATAGCCAACTGTAAGCCCTCGTGTTTTCTACACTTCCTGTATTAACGCTTGTTTGTAGACTTCCGTATAGGTGTGTGTGAGTGTTTTGACTGCATGTATGCACGTGCAGCGTGTACATGCCTGATCATGACTGAGATAAAAAGGGGGCATTGCATCCTCTGGAACTTTAGTTACAGGCAATGTGAGCCACCATGGGGATGCTGGGAACCCAAACTGGGTCTCCTGCAAGAGCAACAGGTGCTCTTTACCTCTGAGCCATCTCTCCAGGCCCTGCTGTATTAACTCTTCTTTTTCTATTGAAAAGTATACTGATCATGCTTTTCCCCTACCTAAGTTCCTCCTAGATCTTCCCCACGTCCCCACCCACCCAGCTCTGTGCTCTTTCTTTTCACTCTTTAAAAATATTAATTCTTCATCTTCCTTTAACCTGTCCTCTGATCTCACGACAACATACATGAACAACCTGCATTTCCCACCCCGGACTTTTCTCCCTTCCTTTCTACTGGTAAGCTAACGACTACGCAGGAAGAGTATTCACATGATATCAAGTCTCCCTTAACAAATACGCTGAGACACCAGGAAAATATGTTGAAATGGTTTCCAAGATTTATCCTGTAGAAAAAGAACCATGAAGAGGCTTAACTAGTGTTTTCTGTAACAAAAGCAGTTACGTGGAATGTTATTTTCCTGAGTTTCCACTTATGTCTTAATTAGTTATAATTATTATCTACTCTTTTGTAATTTATAGAGTCACAGAATCACAATGTTTCTGAAACTGTCAAAAAATGAACCTAGGAATCTAGCTAGATGAGAGAACACTCACCTAAACGTGCAAGGGCCTGGGGTGCATTCTATGCACCAAAAACAGCAGAACAACAATAATTCAAAATATTCCAACATCCCATCTTTATCCTTCAAGTACCCAAATGTTCCATGTGGATGTCTCAGCAGCCCCTGGTAACCTCTGTCATCAAAAGCCAGTTGTCTGGTCTGATCTTTTCACCAAACACCTTGTGCTAACTGAGTCCAGAAGTGCTCAGAAGTCAGGTAACCTAGGGGGTCCATAAACACACAGTTGGCTAGCACTCCCAATAGCAGACGACCACTAATGCTACTCAAGACAATACTGTCAACCCAATGACATCACACAACAATCCGTAAACCACAGTGACATTTTTTCACATGTACAATTTGACCTTTATCCACTTTGAACTCCCTGTTATCTAAGTTTATAATAGAATAGAAGACACTATCATTTATTTTATATTTGTATTTATTTTATGACATATATCATATATATGACATATATTATATATATATATATATATACTCTAATATCCCCTTTAAGATATGTGACCCATACCTCTTTTTTCAGCTATTAGTAGATGGGTGGGTTGTATACACGTGTCTGTGTGCTTGCTGACAAGACTGATGTCATGCATTCAGTTTCTGGTGTCTACAAAGCAGTAAAAGTGAACTGACCCCTTCAAGCTGCCCTCTGACTTCTGTATGTGTGCGTGTACATGAGTCTCCCCCTGCCATGCATGCACACAAGATAAACTTTAAAATTTGATAAAATAAAATAATATTCAGTGTTTGAAACCTTTGATAATAACTTTCCTAATATCAAGGAACCTGAAGTTTGATTTTATATTTTTTAGATGTATTTTTATTGATGTATATGAATGCCTGCCTGTGTAAGTGTGTGTGTATATATATATATATATGTATATATATATATATGTATGTATGCATATACCACATGTGTGCAGTGCCCACAGAGGCCAGAAGAGGGCATCAGATGCCCCTGGAGCTGGAGTTACAGGTGGTCTCACAACCTGACATGGGTACTGAGCACTGAAATCAGGTACTGAGGACTGAAATCAGGTACTGAGGACGGAAATCGGGTACTGAAATCTGAAATCGGGTACTGAGGACAGAGCCCGGGTCCTCCAGAAGAACAGCAAGTGCTTGGTCCTAGCCACTGCTCCATCTCTCCTTAAAGCCCTGAAAGCTTGTTCTTATAGCTAAATAAAATCATAATAGTTTTATGTGGTACTGAGGGTGGCATCTAGGCCCTTGTACATTCTAGGTAAGCATCCCAACACTGAGCTGTAACCCTAACCCATTATGAAACCTGTTAGCGTGTGTGTTTGTGGGTACACACACCCATGCACGCACCCAGGCAGCCAGATATGGATGCCAGGTGTCTTCTTCTGTTGCTCACCATTTTGTTTGTGGAAAAAGCAATTCTCACTAAGCCTGGCTCTTACCAATCAGCTAGGCTGGTGGGCCAGTGAGGCCCTGGGGTCCCCCCCCACCTCTAAGTACAGAGTTACAGGTACCCAGAGCCACACCTGGCTTTATTCACACCAGTCCTAGAGAGCCTAACTTGGGCGTCAGGCTTGTGCAGCACACACTGTATCCACAGAGGCATCGCCCCCTCCCCCACACACTCATTATGAAACATTTTTATTGCAAAAATCCACATTATCCAATCTCGAGAAAAAGCCCCTAATACATAAACACTAAAAGAAAATACTCTATTCATGTAAAATTATACCTGCTGACAATGTTTAAATGCAGCATATGAAAATATGAATCAGTATTCACTTCCTAAGTGTGACGCCTATTATTTTAACACTTAGGAAATTATTTGCTTATTATTCCCTTTAAAAGACATACTGTTATGGTTACTATGCAATCAAAATGGGCTTTATTTTTACAGTGAACAAGCTAAAGTGCTTTCTTGTAGAGTATTTGGTTGTATTTTCAAAATATTTGATCACCAATTAAAAGCCTTGTGTCTGATAAGTTCCTAACCCATTGTGTTAATAAAACAATTTCAAATTACAACGTCATTTTTCCAAATGATTATCTTTTGTGTGCTAATGGTACCTTTTCTCCTTTAAAATTGCTTTGGGTCTCTGTAGCGATGGATTATTCTAGAAGACAATTTTAGGTAAGTATATTTCTCCCAGCAGGGACAGTGCAGCTCAGCATGCTGATGTAGATTTGAGTCTCAGTCCAGTAAAGATATGCAGTCAAAACATCTCAAAAAGTCGATCTATGTAGACTAGTCCCATCAACCATGGACTAGATCACTTATCTGTGGGGACCCTTCAAACCCTCACTACAAACTACACCTTAGCACAATGGACCTGGTTGGCTTCTGGGCAAGCTCAGGGTGAGAAAGGGCCAGTTCCCTGGCACAAGAGAGTCCTGAGCCTGAAGTGCTTTGAATTCAAAGCCTGAGGCACCCTGCACCATATTTGTAAGTCAGGTTGGTCTCTGGTTGGTTGACTCAATCATGGAAGACAAGGTACTGGGGTGTTGAGAAGTAACTGAATGGTAAACACGGTGATGGTCATTATGGACTCCACTTTCTAACCCTTCCACTCTAGAGATGTCTATAGTCAGAACGACAGTCATGACTGGCTTTCATCTCAAACTCTGCGTCCTGTGACCACTGCATTCCCTTGGGATTGAGGGCAGAGAGAGTCCAATGTGGAGTCAGTTGCTCCAGGACATAAGGCTTGGGACAAGAGAACAGGAGGACAGGTCCACTGAGCCACATGCTTATATGATTTGGTTAGGAAACAGCAGGGCACAGCTAAAAAAACACAAAGTGTGGTCTGTTTTCTCTTTTGATGGATGCACCTTCCCAGGACCTGGAGTGCCAACTTTGAAGGCTGAATCTGTGGAGTACAGAGCTCCACATTGGGGCAGGCACTCAGGCTCCTGGATGCTAGACCACAGACCAACCGCTTTAGAAGCTGGTCATTCAGGAGTCAAGATCACAAGGGCTAAAAAAAAAAATCAGATCACCCCCCCCCCACTCTCTCTCCCTCTCTCTCTCTCTCTCTCTCTCTCTCTCTCTCTCTCTCCTCTCAAAAAGATAAGAAGCTATGCTGGGGCTTCATGGTCCCTGGTACCTGGCTTTTCTATGTTCTTTGCCACACAAGCTATCCCAGACTACATCATGTGGTGTGGAACTTCCTGCTACCTCCTACAGGATGTAAAAATCAGGTCTTTTCCTTTATCCAGGGGATGTCTCTGAAGTCTCTCCTCTGGGCTGCCCCTCACACCTTCGTTCTTCCCTCTTGGCTGTCTCAGAAGGTAAGAGAGCTTGCTCTGCAATCATGATGACACAAACTGAGCTAGAATTTCCAGCAACTGTGTAAAAAGTTGGACATGGCTGTGAATGCCTGTAACGCCAGCACTGTAGGGTGAAGAGACGGGGGGGGGGGGGGGGGTGACAGAGATCACCGGTGACCTTCAGGTCGGTGAGGACAGTAAAGCAGAGACAAGGTCTCAATCTATGAGCTGTGTCCCCAGCCCTTGGGCTTCTTTTTATGCAAAGATAGCTGCCTAGCACAGCCAGGTCACAGTTGCAGTCATAGGGCTTATATCCTGCATTTCCCTATCTCTGCCCACTACATCTTCACATCCTTTTCTCCAGAGTAACAGGTTTTTGTGTCAGATACAATGCTTCTGTTTTGAATCTTCAGAGATACAGAATTATCAAAATTTATGCTTGCATCACATCAACTAAATTACTTTCATGCTGCTCCATAGAGTAGATTCTGAATTGTATCTAAAGTACATATCAGGGAATTACTGCGGTGTTACCTTGAGAATTTTTCTCTTGTGTACACTGGCTGCATATTGTTACACGAAACAAACATACTATATATTTTGTTGCTTTCCCGTTTATGAACTTCAGCTCCTCTTGTCTTGTTGCAAAATAGATTCCAAAAAAATCACTTCTATTTGTTAAAAGAGTACCACAAAGAATATGATTGCACTTGACCTATTTTTCAAACATGCATATGGTTTTGTATAATATAAATGTAGAATTGAAATTGATGAGTTGAAAACGACAGGAATTTAAAATGTTGATAGAACCTGGCAATTGCCTTCTAAAGTGCATCTGAACATGAAGCCCCAATTTGTCAGAATGCAAATTTCTCTGTGTTCTGGGCCCATCACAGGTTTGCAAGCAAACAGTAACTTTCACATTCATAAATAGAATATTTATGTCATTGTTGTCCTATTTTCCCTAATAAAAACTTTCCCTATAAACAAGTTATAAAATATTCTTTGTAATTATTCACCCATTTAAAATGTGATTTTAACTTTTTTTCTTGAATTACCTTTTATTTTACTGCTAATTAATAGTGCTTTGCGATGCTCATTGGTTTTGGGTTTGTCCTAAGGCTACCTTGTCTGCATCTATTACTTCTACTCCAACATTTCTACTAAGTTACAAATACTTTTACATTTTTCCACCGTACAAAATCTCTCAAAATTTTCCTCTTCTGGCCGGGCGTTGGTGGCGCACGCCTTTAATCCCAGCACTCGGGAGGCAGAGGCAGGCGGATCTCTGTGAGTTCGAGGCCAGCCTGGGCTACCAAGTGAGCTCCAGGAAAGGCGCAAAGCTACACAGAGAAACCCTGTCTCGAAAAACCAAAAAAAAAAAAAAAAAAAAAAAAATTTTCCTCTTCTGATCTCAGAGTTTTTGTATTGAATAAGAAAGCCTTCCATAATCTAAACTCAAAAGCTAAGTTTGGCGGTCTGACTTAGTGGGGAAAGGCCCTAGCTTCTAGGGAGATGGCTTAGTGGTCAATTGAGTTTTTTAATCTGTTTCTCTGTTATATTGTATAGCTTTATGGTGGTCTAAAAGAAAATGTCCCCCAAAGGGAGTGGCACTATTGGGAGGTGTGGCTTTGTTCGAGGCAGTGTTATCACTGTGGAGGTGGGCTATGAGGTCTTTTGCTTAAGCTTCACTCAGTGTTACAGTCTCCTTCCCATTGCCTCCAAGATGTAGGACTCTTGCCTGCTCCTCCAGCACCATATCTTCTTGCAAGCTGCCATGCTCCCCATCATGATGATAATGGACTGCACCTCTGAAACTGAAAGCAAGCCACCCCAATTAAATGTTTTCTTTATAAGAGTTGCCATGGTCATGGTGTCTCTTCACAGCAATAGAAACTCTAAGACAAGCTTAAAACATCTATGTCTTTTATCTGCCTGTAACTGAATGATTTTAGGTAGCTTATAGCTGATGCTCAGTTTCTCCAGCAGCATAATTATTTAAAAAGACTGCTCTTTTCTACATGTCTGTCATGTAGGTGAAACTCATATTCAGTGTCTTCCTTGCTAGGTTGGAGTTTTTGACCCTAGCTTGCTGTCCTGAAGTCCACTGGTCATACATGTGATCAGCCAAATGAGTAGGGCTCCTCGTGTTTCTACAGCTGAGGAAGTTCTGGACAGTGAGACATGGGCAGTTACAAGTGAAGACAGTGAGGAGAGAGAGCTTCACCACTGCTCTGCAGGCATCTTGTTGCCCCAGCTACCTCTGCATGGCGAACGAAATGTCAACATCACCGCCATGGCTCTGATCCCCTTGGATTCTAACTTACATTTTAGGTGCACCTTCTGGTTCGTTTTCTGATGCTGTGATAAACCCTTTGACCAAAATCAACTTCAGGGAGAAAAGAGGTTTTCTGGCTCATAATTCCAGATCACAGTTGATTCTTGATAGAAGTCAGGACAAGACCCAACTAGCAGCCGAAGCAGAAACCATGGAGGAAAGCTGTATACTGACTAGCTCACTCCTTCTAGCTTGTACTCAGCCAGCTTTCTTATACACCCCAGGACCATCTGGCCAGAGGGAAAACTGACTACAGTAGGCTGGGCCTTCCTATACCAATCATATCCCAGGCCAATCTGACTAAGTCAACCCACTCACACACACCAACTGAAACTCTTACAGATGATTCTGGTCTCTGTCAAATGGACATCTGAAGCTAACTAGGAGAGCATACATCCTTACCCCAGATGTCTGATGATACTTTGAATTCCACTGCTACTACGGTCATTCACATTTTGGCCCAGAATAAGCATTTTTTTTATTTCAGACTTGTTATTCTATGCCAACAATATGGATAGGATATGGCTGTCCAGCAAATAGAGGAGATAGATCACACACTATCAAACAACAGCAGATGATAGACAAGTAGGTGATGTACATATGTGAGCCTGATCTAATCGTGAAGGATGATTGATTATAGACAGTCTGAAAAGGAACACATCCAGGCTTCTACAAAGACTGTACAGGGGTTACACTGGATTTTCTGAGGTTCCAATGGCCTAAGCCACTTAGTAGTGCTTTCAATACCAAAGAGTGTAGACTTCTATGAATAGATCACCTCATCTATCAGTATCCCCTGCACATGTGTGTTAAGTGAGCACTGAGCAGAGTTTCCCATAAGCCCTAGGAAGCCCATCTCTGTGGAGTCCTATATCTGAGTAGGTAAATGTTGTGGGGAAAACAGAGAGAGGGGGCCTCTCCTAATTGAAAGGTGCCTTCCTGGAAAGATCAAGGCTTATAAGACTTGGGGCGTAAACAGAACAGGTTTCCAGGAGCTCCTGAAACTTAGAAGATTCCCAAGGCCCTCCCCAAGGTTACAGAAGCAGTGACAGATGGTGACTCTGCTGCTGGCAGAGCTGTGGGCCAACTGTTTAAGGAGCTCCAGGGTTACAGCTTCAGTGAGCTGTCACCCACACTGGGGTGGGCTATGCACTGAGGCAGCTACCTCTGAGTCAACCATAGTCTTGTGAGTACCCCTCACTCGTGCTCTTTAAGGAGCCCCAACAAACTCACCAATTCACTGACTTAGACTGCTGGAATCATCACTTTGGTCTGTTGTTGGTGCCCAACTTGGGGTGAGTAAGAGTTTGTTTGTGTCTCCTGGGGAAAAGCCACCGAACAGGGGTTTTTAGGAGAATGCTGCAGAATCATTAAGAAGGCAGACTAGTCCCCCGGGGAGAGAGCCATCGGGGAATCTTAGAAGGGAGTTCTTCTGAGCAGTTGGAGAATATTGACGAAGCCAGAGAGAGCTGGGCACCACCACGGTGGCCCTGAGCAGGCAAGGACAAAGCAGAGGGATGGGAAGTCCTGTCTGCTGACAACAGGCTGGAGTGGGTTCCATGCCCGCTGCAGAAAAGATAAATGCAAGAACCATCTATGGAAATAAACCTGGGTGGCTGCCTTAGCCGCGGCAGTTCAGTGTTTTGATCTTGGATCTAATAAATGGCCACAATAGCCAGCATGTAAAGAGGAAAGCTAAAACTATAGAGAGAGAAATCGATCGCGTCCCTGGAGTAGAGGTGCAGTGATTATTCTTGGACAAAGGAATTGCAGGACAGCTTGTCGACCACGTAATTGATGAACACACCGGTAAATTTAAGGGACAAGAGCTTTAGAATAAACAGGTTGTGGGCTGCATTAAGTGCTTTATTCCAACCTATGCTTATGGGACTCTGTGATGATTTTGATACAGCACAGGAAACCCACGTGGCAGCACACAGCTGTGACTTATTTTAGCAAGCCCACTTACCTAAAGGATACTCATCCTCTTGAATAATCTCGTCCCCCTCTTTCTTGCACCGCCACAACCCATGTGTTCCAAAGACCACTCATCACATGCTTGTTGGAGAGCCTTCTGAAGGTTTTGCCTTTTGTGCTGGATAGCTAGTTGAGGTTGCCAGTGCCAAGGGGACCTCCCTGCAAAAGGAGCAAGGAGGTAGTGTGCATGACTCTGGATTGGTTGTCTGCAGTGTGCCTTTGCGATTGTTCTCTTCCCTGGAGAGATTGAGAAAAATGCATAGGAGCATTTAAACAACATGAGCTTCAGGGACCCAAGCTGCACATAAAAACTATGATAATCAAACTGGGGAACCTGGAACAGGCAAGATGGGTCATCATACAGAGGAGCTTGCTGTCCAAGCCTAATGACCCAAGTTCAGACTCCATGACTCACAGTGGAAGGAAAAGCAAGGCTCCTGGAAGTCGTCTTCTGACCCTACGTACATACTGTGGCATGCATGTGCCTACACACACACACATACACACACACACACACACACACACTACAATAACAATAACAACTAAGAAAGCTGAATTCAGGTAGTCGCTGCCCTTTTACTGTCCTACAATTTACTTTCAAGTCGTTCCACTTAAAGGAGGAAGCAAATAATGCAGTGGACTCTTCAGATGTCACATCCTGCTGAAGGTGGCCCCATTTTGTGAGGATGCTTGGCTTCTTAAGGTGGCAACCTTAATGCATCCATGACTCATTTCTAAGCATCTGGGCTAAGAAAGACCTTGGCTCTGAGGCCTCCCCTCAGCCTAGATCCTTTCTTGATAAAATTATTTTTAACTTCCTTTACAGAATATACATCTCTTTGTGTGGTTTTGGAGCTCCCGGGGAAGCATTTCTGAGTACTGTGTATGTATAGAGACTCCTCGGGGAAGCACTGAAGCATTTGCTTCTTTTCAACGGCTCTTAGTGCCTTCTCCAAGTAAAGCAGAAGCTCTGTTTTGAGAAGAACAAACGGCTCTAAGGAAGTCAGCATTGCATGTACCTTGCACGTGGCATTGTCACTAGGGACTTGGCATGCATTATTTACTGATCCATGGAATGCTGGAGCTGGCTGCCCAAGCAGGTGCTGCTCTCCCTGGGTTTGCTAAGGCAGTCTCCTACCTTGGTGTGTGCATACCTGCTTCCCAATCACACACATGTGAGCTTCACATCTGCCTCCCAGATGCAGGTACACCTGTGGTTGTTGTGAGCTCCCTCTGGCAAGCACAGGGTGACCAGCTAGCTTCCACAAGTGTACCACCCACTGGGCAGAGGAAGATATGTCACCCTTCTGAGCAGCATAGACCACTTGCCCCTTGAACCTTCCCAAATTTTGACTCATTGCTGTTCTTCTGAACATCTATTTCTGATACATTCCATGTTGGCGTTTAGTTTACAGTCTCATTGAAAAAATAGCATTTATAGTCTTTTTAATGTTCAAGTATCTATTGTGGCTTATTGTAGAAAATTGAATGGGAAAACAATTCTTTTTAGTAAAATTTGCATACCACATGGCCTTTACTATTAGAGAAAATACAATGTTAATTTGTAATTCATTTTAAACATAAAATGTTTCACCTTTCAAATATTATGAGAGCAAAATATTATAAATTTTAAAATATAGACTGATAAAATCATTTTCATATTCAAAATTTGGTAAAAATATTGACAAATGAAGTTATATACTAACAGTATCAGAACAGAAGAGATGTCAGGACCCTGACCCCACCTTGAGGTTAGTGGAGAAGAGACATTGTATTTGAGCAGAGCATGTTCAGTGGCCAAGGTGTAGTTTCCTTCACACATATTAGCATCTCATTCAGCCTTCCCACAAGCGCAAAATGAAATGAAATATTTAGTCCCGAGAGCAACCAGTGTTCTTATTGATGAGGTTTGAGGAACTTTCTTTCTTTTAATTTTCCCTTGCTGTAGCGCTGCCAGCTGTTGTTTCTTGTGTCCTCCTCAGAAATTAAAGTCACACCCCCTCTGCTTGCATTTACCTAGTGTCTGGGATCTGGCGTGATCTCTCTTCTCCTTTCCATAAGTTTACTTCTTCTAGAACAGGTTAGCTTTGAGTAGCTGTGTGTGATGAAAGCCCCTGAGAGGATGTCTTGATTTAACCTGGCTCATGGTTTCAGGAGGTTTGCTGCATCGGTGTGGGCTCCAGGAACTTGGGCAGAACATTACAGCAGCAGATAATGTGCAAAAGAGCTTCCTGAAGGGGTTAAGAGAGAGGAACAGAGCACAAGAATGCCAACACTTGATGTATACCTGTGTGAAATTGCAAAATAATAAAAAAGAAAATAAAAGCTTCTCCAGGGAGTCCTATAAGGGGACAAAGCAAGATGTAGCCTTCAAGGAAAGGCTTCTTTCAGGTAGGCTGTAGCTGAAGTTTTCCTGTGTCCCACCTGGCCCATGGTCAGGACAAATCTCTCTCACCCACCAGTCCTGCAGCCGCTTGGACCCAAGTAAACACAAGGAGACTTATATTAATTAAAACTGATCTGCCATTAGCTTAGGCAGGCCTACCACTGACTAGCTCTTACACTTAAATTAACCCGTAATTCTTATTTATGTTTAGCCACATTGCTTGGTACCTTTTCTCAGTTCTGCCTTCACATCTTGCTTCCTCTGTGTCTGGCAACTCCTGACTCAGCCTTCCTATTCCCAGAATTCTCCTCTCTCCTTATCCTGCCTATACTTCCTGCCTGGCTACTGGCCAGTCAGTATTTTATTTATCAACCAAATCAGAGCAACACATTCACAGCATACAGAGCAATATCCACACAGCAGTAGGCCCCACCTCTAACTTTTTAACCTTACATTAATGCAATCAGATTATGAATCCAGCAAAGTATTAAGCCATTAATTACATAAGAGTCCTCATAATCTAATCTCTCAAAATACCCTCAAGGCCACATCCAGAGGTATGCTTTACTAGTAACCCCAGCAGCTCATTTCCTGTCAGTCTGGCATCCAATTTTATTTTCCCACACCATTGCATTCCACCTTTGGCTTCCAGAAAGCTCATGGCCATCTCATAATCCTAAACACAATCAGCCCATCTTTGTGAGTCTCTAACAATTCCCACGACATTCAAAAGTCCGAGTTATAAGTCTCCTTGGAGACTCAACTCTTCTCTATGAATCAGCCTAAATCCCACAGCTCCAAAAGCAGTGTTTGGGATTCTTGATGTCATGAGGCAAGTCTCACAGACTCAGGTAGCCTTGTCCTTGTGGCCTTGCTGTTTGCCCCCTGCATGGCCTCTCTATTGGGCTCTACTCATAGCTTGTGGCTTCCTTTGGTAGACGTTCTTCATCCCTGGCATCTCCAATACCTAGAAGTCTACATATGTTGGCTTCACCAACGTAGCTTCACACATTACTGTCTTCCTCATGTTGGCTGGCCTTCTAGGCTTTCCTTTGAAATCTGTATGGAAGTATTCATGGCACACATATAACTCTTTTATTCTGTGTTGTGTGGTATTTTGTTTGTGTTCTGACAAATGAAGCTTGCTTGGAGAGGGTGGAGCTAGCCACTAGTTAACCATAGACGTTTAAAGGACCTTAGAGAGAGGGACAGGAAGTGGTAAGGTGGGGCTGAGACAGGAGCTTGGCCCTTTTGGATGGAGGAACTGGAGAGATAGGAAGTCACTGGTGGCTGCTCCCCTGCTTCTCTGATCTTTCAGGTTTTTGCCCCATATTTGACTCCTGATTTTTATTGATAAAGTTTAATTGGATAATGCTTCAATTTTGCATAGCTGTAAAACCGGTATAGGATGTTTGATTGCATGATCTGCCATCAACTTAAACAATGGCTATACCTCCTTGGATCAGAACTACATCAGCCTCTGAGTGACCACATGACTGAATCAAGGGAAGCGAACCCCGTAAAAGCCTGAAGTTCCCCTCTCTTCTCAAACAAACAAACAAACAAAAAGTCTTTCAAATTTACAACCTCCAGCATCTGCAGGGTCTGGCCAATTCCTGAGATGCTGTCAAGGCACCCCTCCTCTTCTCTCAAAGCAAAGTATTTGCCTTCTCATTTGTCATGCTAATCTCCTTCATGACCACACCTTTCTTATCCACAAGTTTCTACTTGCCGTTTTTCTGGCCAAGCCACACATTGCACATCTTTCAAACTTTTATATGTTAAGCTTTCTCCTGATTCTCACTGCAAATCTTGCCCAAAGCAAGAAACAGTAACTGTGCCGAAGCCCGGATTCTATTCCGGCTTGAAATTTCCTCCAGATTATTTTGTCCATTTCTTTCCAATTCAGCCTCATTTGAAGCATCAGGACACAGAGAAGATGGTCATCCCCATTAACATCCTGGACTTCTTAGCATTGACCAGCTACCCATTACACTCTGCTTATAGCATCCTGGGGTGTCTCTATTCTGACAACTTTTCCTAATTTTCCCACAGACTAGCTCCAAATGAATTAATTCCAAAGGATTAAGATACAATCCAGTCAGGTTCAGTCATAGCAATAGCCCCACTTCTCTGGTACCAGTTTTCTATTCAATTAATTATTTATTTCTGTGACTAAAGTATTTGTGAAAAGTTGAAGGAAGAAAACTTCATTTGAATAACTGTTTCAGAGATTTCAAGACAGTTACTCAGCCCCGTGCAGTTTGGCAAAACATCATTCCTACGGGTCAAGGCAAGATATAGCCTTCTAGGCTCCATCTCATATATTTCATCTACCCTTTAAAAATTATGTATTATTGTATTATGAGTCCAGCCATCAAGGACTGAATCCAGCCAGATCAAGGACTGAATCCAGAGCTTTCATGATCTAAATGTCTGTAGAAGCCCTTCCTATACTTTGCATAGACATATACCCAGAGGTATATTTAATCTTAGACAGCAACTCTCAATCCAGTCCAGTTGTCAATCAAAACTAATCATCACAAGAAATAACACAAATGCTGGGTGTTTCCAGGGTGGATACAGGATGCTGAATTAGTCACTCATCTTCAGTTGTCAGGGGAGATTGCTGCAGGAGCAAGAGAAAAACGTAAGATCCTGAGACCAGTCTTGGGCATCAGAAACCATGCACTGACCTGCATAAAGGAGGACCAGGAGTGGGAAGGAACACAAGATATGCTTACCAGTGATGACACACTGAACACCAAAATGCATCTGGAGCATCTCGGGATGCTGGACATGACAGAGGGAAGTTGCTTCTGGAAAGATGGTGAGCCTTGACCTGGCCCTTTTGCACCTTCTTCTTCTTCTGCCATTTTTAATCCTGAAGATCTGCGGTGCTAGCCAGAGTGGCATATTATCCTAGACGATGCACACAAACTGTTTGCTTTCATGTCTGAGAATTTTTTTCTTTCTCGTCAGGGGAGATTCGTATTTATAAAATATGAATATGTCAACTTTCATGACATATATATGGTGTTTCTGTTTACTACAGATGAAACTAGCAAGGTCTGCGTTAGAATGTGTGCAAGACAGGAAGTAGGGATGTGGGCAGGGTCCCCTTGGGCTCTTCAGGTGACGCGTGTGTGAGCTATCATTTGTTCTGTCTTTATAGTAAAATGTTGAAGATTATTTAATTCAAAGAAATGTTGTTTGGCAGTGACTTCACAGACTGCAAAGCTTCCCTCAGTGGTCGGGTGTGTGGGCCCTGTGTGCTGAGTAATGGCTGAGGAGCTTGCTCGCGTGTGTTCCTCCCTCTGATCCATCAGCTCCACTAACCCTTGGAGCAGACAGAATGCAAAATAATATTTTAAGGAAATTTGATTTCTGGGGTTGTTGTGCTTCCTTATACATAAATTACCTTTAAACCACAGTGCTTATTGAAATAAAAATTCCATTTCTCTTACATTGACAGTCCATCCGGGGGGAGCAGGGGAGTTTCCCGCCACAAACTGGACGACCAGAATTGGCCTTGACATCAGTGCGATTATTACAGTCATGCCTTTTATTTTTAATATTTTTCTAGTGACAGATTTATTTCTTTTCAAATCAGGAATATTTCTTCTGAGGAAAAAATATATAGCTCCTGTATGTTTTTCTGATACTGAAAATTACCAAATGCCAGGCCGTGAATGTAAGGAAATTGAAGACCCTTGCAGGTGACCTTAAGGACCATGAAGGTGGAGAATTGTGAAGGCAATTTCATTGCAGCTGCTTGGCTTGTGAAAAATGAGAAATAGGTTTTCTATTACCAAATATAATGAATTTCCTTCCTGTCCTGTCACAGATTGTCAAACTTCATTGAGCAGAAAAAAGAGACCCGGATCCACATTAGTAGGAGGGTAGTGTGGTCCCCAGGATGCCCAGCGAGGAGAGATGAGGCCCGTGACACCACTTTACATTGACCTAAAATTTTAGACTAATGCAGTGACTGAGCAAGGTCACGCTCTACACTTCAACTTACAAAGAAAATGCTTTAAATGCCATGGGATAAAACTGCACACGGAGATGTTTGGGCTTGCACATTGTACAGTGTATCCAAGGTACATCCATGAAGCAGTTAATCATTTAATCACCTCATAAGAAAACCAAGGGACTCACTGACTATCTGTCACATCTGTCATGAAACAACGCTGGTGGGGTGGGAGGGCTTGTGTGATAACAGAAGAGTGAGTGATCTACAGAAGAGTGGGAAAGAGAGAGATGACAGCTCTGGGTACCTGGACATCAAGTGATGCCCACCTTATTACTTGAAGGTCAGAAGCATCCAGTGTGTCAAGAAGCATTTTCATCACCTTTTGACCCATGCTGTAGGGTGGCTGTTGAACTTAGGAGAAGCATGCGTTCTATTACTGAAGGTCACCCTCACTACTGGAAACATGACACTGTCCTGTCACCCTCCCACATCCCAAGAAGGAAAGATGAGGTTTGGAATTGGGTGACAAGACTAATGGTCTTGGCATACTGTAGTCACTCAAGGCAAGACCTTAGAATCTCAGAAGCCACAGTTCCCTCTGAGACACGTGGCAGTGATTATCTACTATTTAGAGAAGGAGAGGCAATTTCTGTAAGCTCCCTCAAGGTTCCTGGCATGTTGGAAACACTTGAGCATCTGTGGGATGTGGGTGTGTTTAAACTGAGTTTCAATCCCAAGGGACAGAATGACAACATTTAAATAGTACTGAGTAGCAGGCATCATGAACTGAGTAAGAAATGCAGACATATCCAGGAAACAACTCTAATGACTAGTATGACCATCTTGCACAAATGGTATCTAAAAAGAGTTGGGTTGACAGTCATAGGAGACTCAGAAGAACTTGACATGTCCTTCAGTGTCATGTGTAACAGACAGATGTTCAAAATGCAGACTTTCATAAAGATTGGTTGCAGAAAGTGGAGAGGAATCCAGAGTTGGCTCAATGCCCATGGGCTCTTAAGACAGCTTTAAAGACCTAAAGAAGAGAGACTAGTTATCAAAACTGACCTGTGGATGCTTATGCATCCAGAACTAAATGAACAGGGTTAGGGCTGGCCATGGAAATCCACCTGGTCATTTCATTTTACACACACCTGTAGAAACACGACAGGCAAGCATTATTCCATTTGATCCAGAAGTGAGACAGGGGTGTTTTCAGTGCTTTCCTGACAAGATCTCAAAGGTCCCAAGAAGCTGAAACTAAAGGCATACAGAAACCAAATAAGCATGCACAAGAAACCAGTGCAACCCACCCCTCTGCTGCTGGGCCAAGTCTGTACATGTTATCACTAACTTTAAATAAAAGAATAAAAAGAGACACAGAATGATAACACATTCTGACTTTTCCACTAACGTGATATCACCTGCCTAAGTTCCCATGGATCAGAATCTAAGCTCTGAGCTGCACACACAAAGAACCAGACCTGAGTGTGGACCCATGGGCTCTAGCATCCGTGAGTCTCTTGGAGTCTGATGAAGGATGATCCCTCACATATCTGTGTGATGATTTAGCTGTATTACACCTACATCTCGCTGGAGTCTAGGAGATTCTCCCGCAAGTCACAGCCTGAGTCTCACACACAAGAGCATGGTAGTACCCTTGGAAACAAAGATATTAGAGACAGTCCAGTTCCCTTCCCTGGGCTGGTGTCCTCTTCACATGGAATACCCTAGACTTTCATCATAAAGGTGCCCCATAGCCGGAAAATTTAACTTCAGCATGAGTTCAGTGTTTTCTCATGGGAAGTCACTTTGATATCCTAGAGATCAGTTTCTGGAACAACTGCTAAAGTTGTGTCGTAGAGGTAGGAGGAGGAAGGTGGAAAGTGGGGGGTGAAAGGAGAGGAGAGAGACAGAGAAAGAGCAGGGAAGGGGAAAGAGATAGAGAGGAGGGAAGGGAGAGAGAGGAGAGGGAGGGAAAAGAAGAAGGAGGGAAAAGAGGAAGAATGGAGGAAGGGAGATAAAGGATGCCTGGGCTGCAGTCCAGCGGTTGCCCACTTGTTTAGCACATCCAACAATCTAGGTTCAATTCCTAGTATCAAGAAAAGAAAGAAAAATAACCTTTTGAGGAGCTGACTGTTTTTCAGAGATGCTCTTTTGCTTTGCCTTTCTATCAAGCAGCAGGAGCAGGCTCCAGTTTCTCCACCTTCTCACCAGCACATGTGATTTTATCTTATTGATGGTAGTTTTCCTAGTGGGTACCAAGTAGCATGTCAGTGCCATTCTGACTTGCACATCCCTAAAGATTAAAGATGTGGGCTTCATCTGATAGCGTTTAATGCTGTATGAGCATCTTATAAAGAACTATCCAGCTAAAGCTTTTGTCTACTTTTCTTTTTGGCTTGCTTATTTTTTAAAGTTTATTTTTGAAATATTTCATATATTTTGACCCTATCCCTTCTCACCCCCAACCCATTCTCATTCTCTCTCTCCCCCTCTGTCTGTCTGTCTGTCTGTCTCTCTCTCTCTCTCCCTCTGTCTGTCTCTCTCTCTCTGTCTCTCTCTCTCCCTCCCTCCCTCCCTTTCTCTTACAAAACCTACCAAATCATAACCAAAATAAAAAAGCACACAAAAACATGGAGTCCATTTTGCATTGGCCACTACTTCTGTGCATTAGGTCTACCCTGGGGTATGGTTGATATACTCAAAGTTGCTCCATTGGAGAAATCTGATTTTTCCCCTCCCAGCAGATATTAATTACAAATAGCTTCTTGGTTAGGGGTGGGACTTTTTGTCCACTTCCCCCTCTCCATGTTAGGATTTTATCTGTCTTGAACCCGTGCAGGTCTTGCATATGATGTCATGGTCTCTGTGAATTCATATATGTACCCATCCTGTTGGGTCTGGAAAGCACTCTTTTATTGAAATCTTCCACAACCTCTGGCTCTTATAATCTGCACAGATCCCTGAGCCTGGAGGGGAGGAATGTGATAAAGACATCCCATTTGAGGCTGACTATTCCAAAGTCTCTCACACTATATAATATCCAACTGTGGGTCTCTGTGTTAATTATCATCTACTGCAAGAAGAAGCTTCTCTGATGAGTGAAGCACGATGAACTGGTCTATGGATACAGCAATATGTCATTAGGAGCCAATTTATTGCTATGTTTATTTAGCAGAATAATAGTAGTAGATTTTCCCCTGGGGTTCATGACCTATCTAGTCTTAGGTTCTTGGTCTCATCAACAGTGTCAGGTTTGGGTTCCATCTCATGGAGTGGGCCTTAAATCCAATTTAAAAGATGGTTGCTTACTCCCATAAGATACATAGTTAGCAAATACTTTCTCTTATTGTATGGGTGTTTGCTGAGATCCAATTTATCTATTTTTGTTATTTACTTGTGCATTGGATATCATATCTCAGAAACTATGGCCAAGGTCATGAGAATTTATATGGCATTCTTTTCTAGACATTTTGACATTTTAGCTCACACTTAAATTTTTAGTGAAGTTTGAATTGGTTTTAGTATATGATAGTATATGAGGTAGGAATCAATGTCATTATTTGTATGGGATGCCAGTTGTCTGAATAACACATATTTGAAAAGCTGTTCTTTCTATCTATCTATCAATCTATCTATCTATCTATCTATCTATCTATCTATCTATCTATCTATCTAACTAATCTATCTCTACCTAATCTATCTTTCTCATCTGTTTATCTGTCATCTATCTATGCATCAGCTATCAATCACCTATTTACCTATCATCTACCTATAATCTACTATTTATAATCTACCTATCATCTATCTATCATCTACTATCATCTTCTGTCTATCCTCATCTACCTATCACCTGTCTATAACAATGTGTGTAGTGATATCTTTGTTATATAACTTCTTTCCTCACTCTTCATATACTTACACAAGTATCTTCTAACTATATGACTTAGTGCTGAGACTGTTAGTCTTGACCTTCTTCCCACCATTGTTCTACATCCTTTGGGGTTCCCTTGTGCATAGTGAGCTTTTTCTTTTTTTCCTTCATGGTTTTCCTTTTGTCCTTGACTCTTGGGATCTTCACATGTAGTCACTGAGTTTCCTGGATGTAAAATCTTCATTAAATTTGGAGGTCTCTAGTCATAGTTCCTTTCCACCCCTCTATCCTTTTCCTGGCTCTCGAACTATACCCACACTAGTATCCCGACAGCTCTTTATACTTATCTAAGGGCTAGGGTTCTTTTGTTCATTTTTCTTGATCCTTTTTAGCTCTGCTCATATAAATTTTCTGACTTTGGGTTTCTTGAATCTTTCTTCCGCTCATTTACATCTACCATAGAGTTTATTTCAACTCCAATGCACTGGTATCTAGTGTTTTCATTTGTGCCGTGTCTTGCCTGAGCTTTAGCATTTTATGCTGGCATTTCCCACTTGACTATCACCACCATAGCTTCTAGCTTTTTTAATCACATTCCCTTTCATTTGTTGACTGAAAATATTGACACATCTTGCTTTGAGGTCTGCCTTCCAAGCCACCATCAGCTCCGTTCTTAAGCAGCATTTACCACATGATTGGCTTGGGGTTCGCTGATATCTTCACATGTCTTACAGTTTTGTGTGTGACACTTGGCATTCTGAATAGTGCATTGTAGTAACAGAGGATACTGGACCGTGTCTTCTACTCTCTATAGGTTATGAAGTCCTGGTAGTTTCAAATGCAGAAGTATACAACAGGGTGTGCTACTTTTGTTTAAAATTTTTTCCCTTGGCATTAAAATTAGAACATTAGACAAAAAGTAAATATTGTCACAAGTAGTAGGATTTATTTAAGTGAATGGATTCAGTAATCTAAATCTACTTGTGCTGTGACCCCTTTCCAAAGCATTGAATTACTATAGAGCCGAATACTGAATTATCAGTTGGGGCAATGTCTCATCATGGAATTTAATGTTCAGAAATAAGTCCCACCAGTCTGTAGTACCAACTGTGACTTCCAACAATGGGAAAAGAACCAGAATTAACTATAGCATAAGCATGTCCCAGAACTGTCACCCGGAAAGAAGAAGTTTGAAAGTATTAATTATACTATTTCTCAGATTTGTAAATGTCATCTTAAGTTAAGTGAAATTAGAAAAAATAATGTAATTGCTAAAATGATTTATATTTGAAACCATTTATATTAGAAACCAAAGCTTGAGTTTAAGACTTTTCTCTTATCCGCAGAGCCCTCTAGTGGAGTAACAGTTGTCAGAAATAAATGTGTAGATAAAGGGCCTGCTGCTATGGGTATTAAATGATTAGTCTCAGCTTTCAATTATCTTCTTCACAACAATGTATCTGCTTAGCAAAAGAAACAATATACCACTCTGGGAAAGAGATATGCAAATCTAGTTTTTTATATAAGTTTTTTAACATAAGTTTTAATTTATTCTTTGCCGATTTCATGCATGTGTATATGTGTATACTGTATTTTGCTCATATTTATTAACACACAACACCCCCTCTTATTCCCACCCATTGCCTCTAGACCCCTTCTTCCCATCATGTCCTTCTATTTCTTTTTAACATTCTGAGTTTACTTAGGGTTGCTCGCATGTGCATGGGTGCCAGTTTTTAAATAAATATTTTTATTAATTCTTTGAAAATTTAATACAATTATTTTGATCATATTCACCAACCATCCCTCAACTCCTCACAGATCCACTCCCCTTACCTACCCATCCAATTTGTATCCTTTTTTTGATTAGTTATTTTAAACACATCAAGTCTAAATTGTACTGCCTCTGTACTCTTGAGAGAAGGGCTCTCCACTGGAGCATGGTGGACCCACCAGGGGTCACACGCTTAGAGAAAACTGACTCTCCTTCTCCTAGCATCTATCAACCACCCATAGCTCCTCAGCTAGGAGCGGGAGCTTATGTCCACCTCTCCTCCCATTTGGGGATTTTGTCTGGCTTGAACTTGCACAGATTTTGTGTGTGCTGTCACACGCTCTGTGGCCTCACGTGTGCAACTGCCCCGCTGTGTCAGGGAAGCACCATGTTGCCGCAGTCATCCACCGCCTCTGGTTCTTCTCATCTTCCCACCCCTGGTTCATGATGATCCCTCAGCCTTGGGAGGCCAGAGTGTCCCATCTGGGTCTGTGCACTCTGCAATCTCTTCTACTGTGTGCACTAACCAGTTAGAAGGTCTCTGTGCTGATTGCCATCTACTGTAAGAAGGAGCCTCCCTGATGAGAGACGAGAGGAGTATGGGCAATCTTTGGGTATGGCAATAAGCTTTAGAAGTTGGTTTAATGCTGACTACTTAGCAGAGTAGTAGTAGTTAGTAGTTGTAGTTAGTAGGGGTAGTAATAGCTAGTAGGGGTAGTAGTAGTTAGTAGTGGTAGTAGTAGTTAGTAGTAGTAGTAGTAGTAGTGGTGGTGGTGGTGGTAGTAGTTAGTAGGGGTAGTAATAGTTAGTAGTAGTCATAGTAATAGTATAACTTATCACTGCCCAGGTTGGAGATGAAAAAGAATTGAGGTCTCCTGGTTGATTCTTAACGACAGATTAATCCCTGACAAATGAACTTGTCACTGATATTGGGCATGAGGGTAATTATTTAGGCCTTGGCCTTCCAGGAGATGAGTGGAAGGTCCTCTTGGGTCTTGAAAGCAGAAAGCCATATGCCAACACATGTGGCTAAGAGAAGAGGTCAATAACCACTAACAATCCAAGGGCTTTCAACAGCTGAAAGCTGGTTTAGGGGAGAGTTAGAGCAAGGGGGAGACAGTGGCCAGTGGGTTGAGCAGGGCAGACCTGGACTAGTGTGTTCCCCTCCGTTGTCTCATCTCTGTCACCAGAATCCATGCTGAGGATGGCCATTGTCCAAAAGCCCTTTTCCTCTTCCTACCTTCCCCCGCACACCCATGTCCACTGGGCCCAGAGGTTTGGCTTGCTTTCTACAGTTTCCTGGATTATTTGGGTGAATATCCCTAGTGGCTACAGCTTTAACCACCAAGAACAACCTCTCTCATCAAAGATAGGTAAAGGTTCACTGCAATAAGAAGAGCCAACTTCAGAACCAAAGCTTCTCAATGAGAAGAAGATGGGGGCTGGGGTTGTTACAGGCTCCTAAGGAGGGCATAGGAGACTTGATATAGGCTCTAGGTCCTGGGATGAGGAGATGGGCTTGTTATAAATTTTAGCTACTAGAGAAGGGAGAGGGCTTTGTGTAGGCTCCTGAAGAGTGAACAAGGGGGTGGGGCTTGTTACAGACTCTAAATATTGGGAAAAGAAGGGTGAACTTGTTGTAGGTTCTGCTTCCTAGGGTGCCTTATTGCAGGTTTCGACTCCTAGGGAAGGGATAGGGACTTGATATATGTAGTATATAGTTCTAGGTATATAGTGTGGTACATAGTTCTAGAAGAGGAAAAGAGGGACTTTGTATATATAGTATGTGGGTTCCGGAGAAGGAGCAGAGAGGCTTGTTGCAAGCTCTGGCTCCTGGGAACGGGACATGGAGTCTGACAGAAGCTCTGAAGTCTTGAGAGGGGACAGGGAGTTTTGTCACACTCTCTGGCTCCTGGTGTGTGAGTTTGGATGTGGTTCAAAAAGAAATGTAGCAAAAGGAAGGAAGAGGAAGAGGAGGTGAGGAGGAGGGGAAAAACATAGTCACTCTGCATGGGGTACCGCCCATAGCTGTGAGTCTGTTCTCAGGAGGAAGGGATCTGAGTGTGACAGTGGAAGTGGAGCACATCTGGCGACCTCTGGTCTGGACAGTGTCCTCCACCAGAACTTTGCTGTCACTGTCCGAGTTGTCTCAACCGTGGCCAGTGTTCTGTGAGAATTCTCAGCCAAAAGGAAAGGCCCAGACTCAGGTCTACATGTCCCCTCTCCCAGGAATCAAGGACTCTTCTAAGGAGGGAACAAGGGACTTGTTACAGGATCCAATTCCATGTCCCCTCCTCTTCCAGCTCTCATCTTGGGTGTGGCTTGACCAACATCCAACCTGCCCCGCCTCCCCAGCCTCCTCTTGGTCACTGTCTTCCTCCACCTCAGTGTTCTGAAATCCTTAAGTTCCAAGGAGACTGACCATCTCTCCCACTCACTCCCAAGACTCTGCCCCAGTGTTCACTTCTGTTAATGAAGTCTTGCTGGTGCTTTGAGCTGCCAGTATCCTACCGTGGTCCATGACCTTGCAACCTCCTACAGTGACTGTTGTGGCTCTCCCTAGTTTCTGCTTGAATCTCCTGCTCATTCCTCTTGGTGGCATGAAGCACTTCTCATACATCTCCCAGTGGGGTATTCCTTTCTCAAGTCTACTCATTCTCCCCAGATGTTATATTCTGGTGTACTCACAATGCCTGTATTGAAGCCTTGTTTACCTTCTCAGTGTGGGAACTGGAGGATGAATGGGTCCTATTTCTGTTTTCTTCTTCTTGGACTATTTCCTTGACTATGGAAAATGCTCAATAAAGAAACAGAAATGTTCACCAAGGAAGCATTTCTTGTTTTCTCATCTAGAATGTTCGGTCTGTGAATTGGCTATTCTATGTCTCAGTGCATTCAGCCATGGCCTGGAAACTTCTGGCAGCTGATTACGAGGCTTGTTTTCAAACTCCTCTCTTTCAGCGTTTATTCCCAACAATGTCCCTACATAAATCCAGTTCCCATGAATCAGAACAACCTACCTCACTTCCTCCCAGTGAGTATTCTCTAGTCTTGCACACCTTCTGCATCTCCATCCCTCTGCTCCATCCTGACATGTCTCAGTCAAGGGTCACTGTCACCGTCCTCTGAGCCCCGTTCACTGCTTCCACAAGTATGGGAGCACCTAATATCAGTAGCTAGGTCCTGAGATTGCCTTAACTCACCCTGACTCCCTTTGGATTCACTTTTTCCAAACAGAGTGGTTGATGAATTCTAATGAATTGTATTATGTTTTATAGTACTTATCTATGATATTCAAAACCCATTTCTCAGTGAGCATAATACTTTAGAGTAAAAACACTTTTTTTTCATATAATATATTTTGGTCATGTTTTCTCTCACCTAGTTCCTTCTAAATCTTTCCCACATCACTACCCACTCAACTTCATTTTTTCTGCACTCTTAAAAACACACACACACAAAATAAAAGGCAAAATAAACAAACAAAAATAAGATTTTAAAAGTGCCAGAATAAAACAAAAGAAAATTAAGAGTCCCTTCCCCACACACACATACACTCATACAAAACCACCGAGTTCATTTTGTGTTGTTCAACTACTTCTGGCTTGGGGCCTTCCTTTAAGTGTGGTTAATAGGCCAATGACATTTTTCAACACCCTTGGACATCAGGGAAATAATAAAGACATTTTGTGTTAAAAATGCTAATATATCAAATCACAGTTTTTGTTATAAATTCTATCCTACTTTATAGTAGATTATATAACAATGAGCTAGAATACCAGTCATTCACAGAGGTTATGAGGAGCCCTCTCAGTCATCCATGGGAGATGATAGAGACCTACTCAGTCATCTGTGGAGGCTGTAAGGTATGTCTCATTTAGGGTTTGAATTGCTGTGAAGAGACACCAGGACCACAGCAACTATTATCAAGGAAAACATGTAATTGATGTGGCTCACTTACAGTTTCAGAGGTTCGGTTCATTGTCATCAAAGGCGAGGAGCATAGTGGTGTGCAGGCAGATGTGGTGCTGGAGCTTATGGGGGTCAATTACATTCAAACTACCACATTCCGCTCCCTGGCCCTCATAAGCTTGTAACAGTATCATAACACAAAATGCATTTAGTCCCACTCAAAAGTCCCCATAATCTATTACAGTCTCAACAATGTTTAAAAGTCTAAAGTTCAAAATCTCTTCTGAGATTCATGCAATCTCTTAACTGAAATCACATGTAAAAATCAAAATGCAGATTGCATACTTCCAATATGTAACGGCACAAAGTATACATTGCCATTCCAAAATGCAGGAAGGGAACATAGGGAGAAAATACTGGACCAAAGCAAGACAGAAAACCAACAGGGCAAACTCCAAACTCTGCATCCCCATGTCTGATGTCAAAATGCTCTTCAGATCTCCAACTCTGTTCAGCTCTGTTGATGTAACATACTTCTTTCTCTTAGACTGGTTTGACTCACTGTTAGTAGCTTTCCTCAGCAGGTATCCCATGACTCTGGCAACTCTAACATCTTGGGGTCTCCAAGGCAATCCAGGCTTCTACTTCACAGTTTCCTGCAATGGCCTCTCTAGGCCTCCATTCAGGGACATCCCTGACACATTCATGGCCTCAGTGGCTTTATTCCATAACTCCTTTCTTCTATCCTTAACTCTAAATTCAGAACCATGTGGCCAAAGCTGTCAAGTTCTGCTACTTGCTGGGGCTAGAATATGTTCCCCTTGTTTAATTACATCTTTCTGTTTTCCTTCACTGCCTAAGCTTGGTTGTCCTTGAAGTTGCTCTGTAGACCAGGCTGGCCTCAAACTCAGAGGTCTGTCAATCTCTGCCTTCCCAGTGCTAGGATTAAAGGCATATACCACCATACCCATCTCTACGCTTTTCTTGAGTTCCTTTTCATAAGTTGGAAACTTACCTGGGTGGGATCCTTTCCTGAAGTCCCCACTCCCTTTATTCCATTTCTTAATCTGTTTTTCTCCTTGAACACAGAACTTAGCTCCATTCTACTTTCTGGTCCTCCTTTTCTCCTTAAATATTTTTCTTTGCTCAGCTTACTCCTTTTATAAATCTTCATCAGAATCACCACTAATAACCACACTACAGAGTTCATACTAAGCTGATTTGAGATTTCTTTTGCCAATGGAATTAATCCAAAATTCTTTGCTTTGGCCTCAGACAGACTCTTCAGAGAAGGGCAAAAGCATCCACTTTCTTCACCAAAATATCATAAGAATAATCTCTAGGCAGCATACTAATATTCTTCTCCTCAATAACCTCTTGATATAGCTCCCCACAATTTATCAAATCACATTCAACACCACTGTCTTCCATGCTCCTACTAGTATGGCCCATTAAGCAGCACTTAAAGCATTCCACTGCTTCCAAAAATCTGAAGTATCAGTATCCAGATTCCTCCAAACAAAAACATAGTCAGACCTATCACAGCAATACCTTGCTCCTGGTACCAACTTCTATCTTGTTAGGGTTTGGATTGCTGTGAAGAGACACTATGACCATGGCAACTCTTATAAAGGAAAACATATAATTGGGGTGGCTAACTTACAGCTTCAGAGGTTTAGTACATCATCATCAAGGCAAGGAGCATAGTGGTGTGCAAACAGACATGCTGCTGGAGTAGTAGCTGAGGGTTCTATATCTTGAAGACAACAAGAAGTCAATTGAGACACTGAGGGGGACCCTAGGCATAGGAAACCTCAAAGCCTGCCCCACAGTGACACACTTCCTCCAACAAGGCCATACCAAATTCAACAAAGACATACCTCCTAACAGTGTCACTTCCTATGAGATTATGAGGGCCAATTACATTCACACTACCACAGATACCTTCTTGGTTATCTGTGGAAGACAGAAGGGATACTCCCTGTCATCCATGGAGGATGGGAGGGAGCTTGTCAGTCATCCATAGAAAATGCTAGAGACCTTATAAGTCATCAGTAGAGCATTTGAGGGACACAGTCATCTATGGAGGCTGTGAGGGACCTCTTCAGTCATCTGTAGAGGTTGTGAGGAGCCTTCTTAGTCATCTGTGGAGGCTGTGAGGAACCTTCTCAATCAACTGTGGGGGCTGTGAGGGGTCTTCTCAGTCATCTGTGAATCCTGTGAGGGGCCTTCTTAGTCATCCTTGGAGACTGTATGGGGACTTCTCAGTCATCCTTGGAGGCTGTATGGGGACTTCTCAGTCATCTGTGGAGGCCATGAGGAACCTTCTCAGTCATCTGTGGAGGCTGTGAGAAGCCTTCTCAATCATAGCCTTTGCAGGTATAGTCAGAATCCATATTGTCTTTAAGAAAGCTTATCATATACATTTATAGTCTGAGAAAAAATAGTTAAAGACACCTATTTATGACAGAATTTAGAATTTTCTGAAAGCAAATGGCTATTGCTTCAGTGTCTCCAGCCAGCAGATGGCAGTAGTCTCACATGATTTTGGTGTCCTGGAAGAGTTTTGTTACATCAGAGCTGAAGCTGCCTTTTCCCCCCTTTAAAGTCTAATCAGACTGACATCCAATAAACATTCCTAATATAATTATCGTGAGGGGGAGTTAGATGCAAGCAGCAGTCACACTATATAGTCATTTGTGGAGAAAAAAATTAAAAGACCAAACCCTACTTGTATCCAACTTCATAGTGTTGACCTTAGCATCATGTCACAATCCCCAAATAACCTTCGCTAACTGTATATAATAATGCATACATTTTAAACATTATAAACAATAATTATATATAATGATAGGTTTCATTCTAGCATTTTCACACATGAATTTGATGTATTTTGATCATATCCGTCCCATTGCCCTCTCTGTCGCCTCCCATTCCTGCTCCCTTCCCCCTCCCTACTTAGCTCCTCTCATACTTCCATGTCCCTTTGCATGTGTGTTTATGAGCTGAGAAGTTCGGTTGGACTGTTTCATAGGAATGTGTGAGAGTGGCTATTCATGGGCGCACAGGCGTCTCTCCAGTGGCTAGCCACTGAGGGAAAGCTCTCTGCCTTCCCCGGGAACCACTAGCTGCCTGTGAGCCCTCATCTAAGTGATTTCATAACATTAATGCTCTAAATTACTATTTTTTTTTTTAGTTTCAAGGCTGGCCAGAAGTTCCTCATACTCTTGCCTCCACTTCCCAAGTGCTGGTTTTACACATATGCCACCATGTCCTGCTTATTCTTTAAGAAATTTTCCCCTTTCAAGTCACAAGATAATTAAAATAGAGAGTGAATTTCCATTCCTCCACAACTGAAACTGTGTTATTTCCTGAAATTGTATCACTCAACTTCCAAACAAGACAGAAGCATCCATGTGGCCTCCCTTCTTGCTCAGCTGCCTGAAGTCACATAAATCAGCCTTAAATGCAGCTCATGTTGACCAAGCTCTGTCTCTGTCTACCTACTAGCCTTCCTTGGTGGATTTTAGTCTTCTAATCTGGTTCCCAGTTTAGACTGAATTGGAACAATCAGTTACAATTTTCTAACCTTTCCCCTGGCAACTTGGTATTAGGCAGGGTTTCTCTGTACTTCTGTTCTGTAATGTGGCCAGAAACAAAATAGTTACGCCATTTTAACCTGTCAGTTGGGTCAGAAATGCAGCTAACATAATTGTTTCTATGTCTGAACTTCTTTGGCTATCTAGATCTTGAACATTGTCCCACGTGCTTATTGGGCACAAATCTATTTATTTTTTCACATGCTTATGTGTTTTGAGACATTGAGATTAAAACAAAGCAGTGGATGAGTTAAACAGAAGAGATAATTTGTAAACTAGAAAAAGAATAAAAATCCGAGAGTGTAATTTGGGAGGTAGGAAGGATACAACTGAGGCCCAAAGATACAGAGGCATCTACACAAAGGCCCAACACCACCAAAGGACAGAGTAGAGATGACAGGACAGAGATGAGGTCTAGAACAGCAGTTCCAGAAGTGTTCTCAAACTAATATGAATGTGGCTCTAAGTGTTCTCCTGCACTCTGTGTGATTTGATAGAGTGAAAGTGTGGAAGGAGTGCATGCTTAGCAGCCTCCCTTAGTCACCAAACAAGTAAACAATCTTAATATTAGCTTGAAAAATCTTACTTTCTCTTAAATAGAAAAAGCCTGAAGGCTGACTTCTTCACAGTGAATGAAGAAGTCAGAGCATAGTGAGACTATCTGTCTTCATCACACGTGCAAAGCAACTGTTGACCCTGAACTCTAAACCCAGTTCAAGCCAGGATGGAGGAAGAAAAGCATTGTCATGTGACATGAAAGCTGAAGGAAGGCCTGTGTGGGGAGGGGCAGCAGGTAGAAAGGAGCAATGGAGGAGGAGGAAGTTAGAACAAAGAATAATGGCATATGAAATGCCATTTAAAAAACATAAAACATTGCACTCTAAATTAAAAGATGAATGATTTTAAAAAAGAAAAAACCACCAAATCTCTCATTCACAGCGCTTTGACCAGTTCTACATCTCTGCATTTGACTACTGCCCACTGCAAAAGGAAGTTTCTCTAAACAAAACTGAGGGTAGCTTGTGTCTACAGCTACAAACACGATATTTAGAAAGCACTTTGACACCTTGGCCATTTAACCAAGTGACCATAGCAGGTTCTATCCTAGGGCCTATACCTACCTCAGTCATGGGCTTTTGACCATGACTACTACAGTACCAGGCATGAAGGAACATCACTCTAGAGGGAATAGAAAGAATGTGAGAGCTGGAGGTAGGCGAGACATGTTAACTGCTGTCTTCTGGACATGGCCACTGAACTCATAAGCTCGTAGCAGCTGGTATTACATGCACAAGATTTACATAAGAACAAGACAGCTAATATTCCAGCACAAATGTAGCAGATGACTTCTAGGCCCCCAGCCCTTACTATGGAAGTATTAACTATGGCTGCTGGGAGAGTGTAGAAACACTCTTTTGAGGATGTGGCCACTGGTACATTTCCCATGCTCCAATGGATGGCCCCATAAAAATGTACATTTAAGCAACACTAACTGAACTTGATGGATTGTCTAAAAATAGAGGTACAAAATCAAGAAGGAAACTTATTGAGGGACTATGAGCAGAGTCGGAAGGGAAAATG
This sequence comes from Peromyscus nudipes, assembly GCA_902168325.1. Taxonomy (NCBI): domain Eukaryota; kingdom Metazoa; phylum Chordata; class Mammalia; order Rodentia; family Cricetidae; genus Peromyscus; species Peromyscus nudipes. The sequence goes on from CABHPH010140093.1 coordinate 56,967, forward strand.
GGGGTAGATTTGACCATATTTTATATAGATATCTGAAATTATCATGAACAAACAAAAATTTTAAATATGTAAAAACAAAAGGAAAAGAAAAACATTCTCAGGCACAATAATTAGAAGTAGTACAGTGCTGAAGCCGAGGGCTTCAGGAAGCAATAGAGAATACCAGAAGCTGTAGACACAAAGGAAGGGAGGACATGAGGTCAGGTATACCAGGCACGTGATCAGTTTCTGTCAGACATGCTGACTGGAATTGTTCTGGACACTAGATGTGATGGGGTCCAGATGCTGAAAGTCCTTTGATGAGAGTTAACTCAGACTCTACGTGGCCCAACACTTTGTGGCCCAACTCTACATGGTCCAACGCTAGCCCAACACTACATAGCCCAACTCTACATGGCCCAACTCTATGTGGTCCAACTCTACATGGCCCAACTCCCCAGCTCAGAGGCCACACTGATACTCACCATCTAAATACTCCAAAGTGACACAGTGATGTGTGGTCATGAGAAAAGAGCAAGTTTAATGCAGTGTGAAGGGGGGCCATCATGGCAGGGCTGAGGTGGAACATCGGAACCACTGTCTGGGTAGGTAGCTGTGCAAGCTATGGTGGCATACACCCTGCATTTAAAGAGCAGGCAAAGAGAGACAGTTTTGTCTAATACTCTTATCATTGTGCTGTCCATACCGTCAAATACTGCATGCCACCTGAACAATTCATGTTATAACTTTTAAGCCAAAATGTACACTCTATTGCTTTTGTTAAGCATCTACCTTCTTGTAAGTAGAAGCCTTCTGTAGCTGGAAGTTTCCCTGTGTCCTGGCTGGCTGGCAGTCAGAACAAATCTCTCCCACTGGCATCCTCCAAGTAAACACACAGAGGCTTATATTAATTATAACT
>CABHPH010140094.1:0-42704 GCA_902168325.1 Peromyscus nudipes
TTTTTTTTCATGCATGTGTTCAAATTTCTCATTAGTGATGTCTTTTTCTTGGAGCATGTGAGACTTTTCAAATGAGCATGCTAGTGTATGTAGTACAACAACAGACTATTCTCACACAGTGCCCACCCACGTCTAGAATGTGCATCTTCTGTTAGAGCAGTCATTGGACCCGGGGTAACCTGCACTCTGTAAAGCAGGTTTCCTCGCCACACTCAGGGGATGACGGCAGCCTGCCACACAGAGCAGCTTTGAGGAAGCATGTGTTCAGCTCTCCCTTGTCCCTCAGCAGCTGTGCAGTAAATGGTCCTGTGCTTTTCTTCCTCTAGATTCTAGATAATGTCCAACTTAAGCTTCTTTTCATGGATCTCATGAAGGACAAAGGCATCAGCGTTAACACTGAGTGCAAGTATTTATTTATTTTAAGGAATCATTTACTATATTTGAAGAGGAGACGATTTTTACATAAATGAGATGTTCCCAGGGATCTTGAAATCACATTGATAGATCCTTAATTATAGCATGGACATGTTCATATTCAAGTAAACTGAATGAAATTTTGTTAGTTTTTGCATACATTCTAGAAATAATGCACACACATATATGTACACACATATCCATAGATATGCAACTGTCTACATACAAGATACTATTAAGGCCAAAAAGAAACCCTGGCTGAGAAACATAAGCCAAATTAGAAATGGAAAAGCCCTTGCCTTTGGTCTGTGACTGCCCAAGTGCATAAGGAATTTAGTGTCTCCATACAAATCTGGATTGCTGAATTCAAAGAAGGATCACAAGTATTGGAGCTGACTAATGAGGTATGGTGGAAGGAGGCAGATAACAAGGCTCCTGGGACACGGGTGATAGTGTCAGTGCCCCACACTGCTTGATACTTTAGGGCTGTGTCAACCGGTTTCAGGACAATGAACTACCTGCTGATTTTTTTTTTTTATTTTTTATATATATATTTTTTTTTGGTTTTTCAAGACAGGGTTTCTCTGTGTAGCTTTGCGCCTTTCCTGGAGCTCACTTGGTAGCCCAGGCTGGCCTCGAACTCACAGAGATCCGCCTGCCTCTGCCTCCTGAGTGCTGGGATTAAAGGCGTGCGCCACCAACGCCCGGCTGCCTGCTGATTTTAAGATAGAAAGATAAGATGCACTAACATCCAGTACATAGACGTCAGCTGCAGTTGCAGACAGTGCTTTTGGTTTCAACACCATGGAATGTTTAAAAGAGGGGCAGGGAAAAATTCTGGCTTGTAGAGTCATATCACATTCAGGTATGAACTGATTTAAGTACCATTTTAAAAAACAACACAAAGTAATATGCTTGGGATATCATCAGTTGTATAGGTATAGAGAATAGTTCACATGTATATGAATACATGCATTAAAATGTTCATATTTTTCTCATGTACTTGAAGGCATGAACAGCTATACAGAAAAACAAAAGCATCACCTCTCAAAATGCAAGCAACAGGAAGAATGACTGGTTCTGATTTCAACATATTCTTTAGTTAGTGGCATAGTAAATATGGAGTCCTAGTTACTACATTGCTCAGTAGGTGCCCAAATTATGCAGGTAGATTTTTCTACTCTAATAAATCACATTTTACTTTCTCAATCCAAAATAATGACTCTATAACACTTTAAGTTTGTTAGTAAAATTTAAAAAAAATTTCCAAATCAGTGGACACAGATTTAGAGGAGATAAATGACTCAACACCTAGTCAGAATAAGTACCCGTAACATTTTAACTGCCTTAAAAGTATTTTATCTGAAAAATAAAGGACGATAAACAATCGAGTCATGGCATTTCTCGCTGCAGAGTGCACATTTTCTTTTCCTTCTCTATGACTGTAGTTGCTATGTCTTTAAGTAGTCTCCCAGCCTCCAATTTCTGCTTATTTCCACCCATTCTTCCCAAAGCTGCCGCCACAGTGTTCTACTTGGGCAGTGACTCCCTAATTACAGGTCTCCAGTGGTTCTCCTTGAGAGCAGGTATTTTATACTTGGCTTCCACCCCTCCTCCCAGCATGCTGTTCCAGACCTTTCATGCACAGTAAGTCTGAACCATAGGAAAGGCCACTGGCATTCCCTGCAGATGGCATGCTGGCCCTCCCTCCCATGACACTATATCGTATATTGCATTTGTTCAGACTTCCCTCCATCACTACTTGTTCAGTGCACCCCCTTCCATCACATCTCAGTTGAAACCAGCCTCGTTAGGGAGTCCTTCCATTCGGCCCATTCTTCCTATTCTGTACACAGCAGGGTATACATTCAGTGCTCTCTCTCCTATAGCATTTACACTTGCATTAAGACACTTTCCACAATGCACAATCTTTTTATTTGCACACCTACTATTGTACACACACACACACACACACACAGTGTTAATTTTACCATTTCCTAAAATTGAAGTAGAAGATCAATAAAATGTGACAGACCAGTGTTTAATTCCATTATATAAACTAAAGAAAACTACACAAACAGAAATATTGCCAGATTTTTAGGCATGGGATGGGGAAACATTATGCTACCTAGGGTTGTCATGAAAAGTGAAACAAATTCCTGTTCTTTATGCATAAGAGAGATTCAGTGGACAGTAATGGGTAACATGTCTAGGCACTCAATGCATATAATTAGTGAATGGAATGGTAATGGAATAAATGAATTTTAACTTATACATTGAGTCATAGTTTTAAATAAGGTAATTTTCTATAAAACCTGAAACAGTTTAGCTCCTTTTTTATCTTTCATTGGGCCACATAATACCTGAATAGATAGACATGGTACATAATTTTCTTTTATTTTTTTTCAACCAAGCAGTTAATGATCAGTGAATAATAACTTAATTCAAGGGGTTTAATCATTTGATTCTAATCGTTAATATCACACAAGCTATGGGCAGACTGATGCCTATGAATGCAGGTGCTTTGAAGAGCCAACTTTTAGGAAAGGACTTCAAATCTCTACACATGTCTAAGAAGCTCTCAGGCGATCATTTTCCAATCTGTGCTCTCCACTTCCCACTCTCCTGTCTTTCATCCAACAACAAATATTTGCTGAACACCCAGCTCATGTCTGGGACTACTCTAAGCTCTTGAGGAGCAGTAATGAGAGGAAATAGTCTCTATCTGCAGGTTACAATGTCTGTCAGAACTACTCACTTTGCAGCCACACCAAAATCTCCCACAGGCAACAGCCCAGCAGGTGGGAGCGACAGCTCCAGAGAGACTTGGTTGACAGGGACAGACACTGGCAGAGTCTGCAGACTCCTCCTGCTCTGCGAAGCCCATCAGCGCAACAGGCTTCCCATTCAAATGGAGAGGGATTGCAAAGAGCAAAGGAATCACAGCTACTATTTAAAGATGCAATGGAACGAACTATCTGACTACTAAAGACAACCTTAAACTGACAGGGAGAAGACAAAGAACTAATCACAAACTTTTACTGAGAAAACATCAGAAGCATTGGCCAACTGATATTGTGATCGATTGTCATGTGGTTTGGGTATTTTTACTATTCCAGGTTTAACAGTCTAACTCCAACATGTGGTCATTTGAAAAATAAAAACCACCATAACCCATTGTTGGCCTTCTCTTGATCTGGACTTCCCTCTCCCAGTCTGTAGGGACCTTTAGTGTGCCCAATGTGGTCTTTGTCTCTCTGTGCCTGACTTAACTCACTTACCATGTCCTCCATTCCAAATGTCTCGTCACAGATTATATGCTTGTCATTTTACACATAAATAATATTCATGCATACATATTTATCAACACTACAATTTAATCAATTCATCTAATATGTAGCACAGTGTGTTTATAATCACAATAATTAGCTCTATGTTCCAAGGTGACTACAGGAGAAGAGTCTGAAGGTCCCCAACACATGGAAATGCTATTGTTTAAGGCTGTGGAACTGCACAGTGCCCTGATTTTATTATTATGTATTAAACCCTAGTTTTCAACTAAAACACTATAGTACATGAATAAGCACAGATATTATATCATTTAAAATAAAACAAAAATTTTTCTTCTTTAAAACAATTTAATAATCATTGATGAGATTCTCAATATTCATTTTAAAATGAATTGTGATCATTTGTTTTCAATTAATCTGAGTTTAATAGAGAAGATGCAACATAAGTCAGTCATCTCAATCAAATTTCACTGTGTATCACAAACCCAATTGACAACACATTATTATCAGAAGCTGAATAAATGCTTTGAGGGACAAGTGGAGCTCACAATGGACTTCCTACAAGACATTCTGCAAGGTGGGGAGATGGTAGGTCTGACTGGGTGGCTGATCTCCTGGGCTCGCTGTACTGGGTGCCAAGACTAAAATAACCAGAAGACTTTATGGGATCTGAATTATTCAAAAAGGAGAATGGAAAGAGATTGTGGGTTGGTAGCAATGACAGATAAGATATGCTTTTTGACTAACCCAGAGATGCTGAATACAAATTTTTTTATTCTGGCAATTAGTTAGATATACCAACACAGAAAATAACCAGATTTTCTCTTCAAACTTCATTCAGGAGTCAGTGTGGAATAAGACAGAAGGTGGACTACAAACCAACAGATTATGAATTGGGAAAAGAAAATGGAGAGCTCACTCATGGTGTGGAATGACCCCAGTGTGTGCTCATGAGACAGTACTGTGCATGCTGAGGAGAAATAACCTGCAGGATTGCATCCCAAAGGGTGGGCAATGTGAAAAGAAGGGGCTGGCTTTCTGCACGGATGCCGTGGTGGGTCTAATGCCAACAATATTAAAGTGATGTATTTAGGTTCAATAATAATAAATTCAGCTTTGAATAAAATAGGAGGCGACTGTGAGATATCCATTAAAGCACTGCTCAGAAGACATTGAGAAGAATGAAAATGAAGTTTGGCCATGAAGTCAACATGTGAGTAGAGGGATAACACATGATCTGTCGCATCAGATAGCTGATGCTGTCTTCTGAACTGGCGAACACGATCCCCACATCTGGGAGCCTGCAGATATTTGGGCAATCAAGAACAAGGCTGCACTTTTAGCTGGCAGCTGCTAAAAGGAAGCAAAGTGGGTCCATATCTCCTAAGTAACATGCCCCAGAGCAAAGAACCGGTGAGGAAGACACTTGGACATTTATGGTTTGCATTTAACAAAAGCAGCAAAGGGGACATTCAAATAGGACTCTTTCGTCTACAGTAAAATAAATTCACTGACTGTGGATTCTTGCAAAACCTGGCCTATCAAAGAGATAAAACAAATAAGATACTGAAACCAAAAAAGTGCCATTATCTTTTAATATGCTTAAAACTGTTTACCTTTTCCATAATAGCTATTGCCTTAAATCCCGTATTCAGGGATACAGTGCCAGCTCGTCTGACTAAGGGAGGACTCTCATGGCGTCTGTGCAGCACGTGCAGAATGAGACAGCCCACCATGCCTCTAAACAGTCCTTCTCAAGGGGCTGAGGCTCAGTGATTACACTGTGCAGAAGACCATAAAGTTCTACCACAGAAGTCACGTCTGGATGACTAAGACATATCAGAAAACCAACCAACCCCCCAGCTACACCACTGTGTGGTTGTCTTCTGAAATTCCTTGGCATCTCTGCCTCTCAAAAATGGCTTTAATCTATACCTGGAGCTCTGACTGCACAAATGCCACTCACTGTCATTCCCCAGAAGGTAGGGATGACGGGATTTAATTAGAAATATATCTGATTTTTATTCTTAGAAAGAAAAGTTCACCTGACTTTAAAATTTAATACCTATGAGTATATTTCATAAAATAGAAGATTAAGTCCATGTTAAATAGGAGATCCAATTTAATTTTAAGCAAATAATCATCCTTTGATATAAACCTTGATGACATATTGAAATTAATTTTACTATTCCTCCCAAATACATAAATGCCATCATATTAATCCGACTCATGGTTTTTTATAGAAACCTTATGTCTTTGTAAGTTTGTGTTCTGTATCACAGTGATGGATGCCTGAAGCTTCCTACTGTGTGTGTTCTGTATCACAGTGACGGAAGCCTGAAGCTTTCCTACTGTGTGTCGGTTTCTTTGGCTTTTCCAAGTAAATAAAAGTAATTCTTTTGTATATCCTTGTCTTAGTCATTTGTATTCTTTATATTCATCCTACTTAAGGATGGATCTTGCACTTTTCCTGCCTCTTCTATTTGCTATTCCTAAATGTAAAACCTGCAACTATATCTTTGGTTAAAATCAAAAGCCTGAGCACTTTTCTCATAGTTTAATTGGCTGGTTGCTATTTAAATGGATATGTACCTGTTACGTCCATGGTCACTAGCATAATGGACAGAAAGCACACAGGAATGCGAGCCTTCTGTACACTGCCCAGAGTTGTGTCTTGTATGTGGACAGACACAGGCTTCTTTACTTTCAAAACATTGAAAGAAGTTGAGGACACTATTTTTGTAATGTTGGGAACAGAGATTTTCCCACATATATGTTCCCAACCCTAAGAGCATGGCCAACAGCGTCTCACAATGGAAATTCATTTTATTAGTCATTTAATAGGACATTTTTCAATTTAAACCAAACCTCCAATCAAAAATTGCTGGCTAGGATTGATTTTTTTTTTAAATTTTATTTCAACTTCAAAACAGAAAAAAAGTGCACAGAAACAAATTAAGTCTTAATGATGAATGTATCATCAATGAGAACCAGTTCAAAATTAGACAAAAATTTACAATACTTTTGAATAATGGAACAGAGAGGTAGAGAATCTTAAATTATTATATTGTAACTGTTAAACTGATTTGTAAGAAATATCACTTCAAATATTATAAAACACAGAAACTTATAAGCTTTAGAGAATAGTGGAAATGTTAATTACCAAAACAAAGAAGATATCTCATATGAACCATTTACTTGTTTGAGTTTACTTCTCGTGGTTAATAACTATGGAACTGTCGCCTTCATATATTCTGATAGAATACCTCATCTTTTTTTCACAAGACCAGATAAAAATAAGGAGTCAGCTATGAGGAACCATACAGTAACAACATTCATTCTCCTGGGACTAACAGAGGACCCACAAATTCAAAGTCTGCTTTTGATTTTTTTTTTTAACTCTTAACTAGACAGAAAGTACTTACATCATTTCTAAAGTTTAGAGCTAATAGTCAGCACCCACAACAACCCTTCCAGAGCTCCTTCAGAGAAACCCCTCTCCCACTGATTTTATTCTCACCCTGCACAGTCCCTTCCCCCCAGATGAAGAGCCCCAGACATCCCAGGCTGCTCTGCTCCTCTGCTAGTTGCCTTTGGAGGTAGGGGCTTTCTTTCTTCCCGAATCTGCCTCAAACTCTTAGCAGCTTTCACAGGTCATGCATTTTCTGGGGAGGAATTTGTCCCTTCTATTTCTTCAGATGTTGGTGTGGGTTTATCTATTGTCTGAGTTTTCATGGGTGTGTTTAGCTTCTTTGGGTTGGATTTTTCCTTCTAGTGCTTTCTGTAAGGCTGGGTTTGTGGATAGGTATTGATTAAATCTGGTTTTATCATGGAATATTTTGTTTACTCCGCCTATGGTGATTGAGAGTTTTGCTGGATATAATAGTCTAGGTTGGCATCTGTGGTCTCTTAGTGTCTGCATAACATTTGTCCAGGACCTTCTAGCTTTCATAGTCTCTATTGAGAAGTCTGGTGTTATTCTGATGGGTTTGCCTTTATATGTTACTTGGTCTTTCTCCTTTGCAGCTCTTAATATTTTTCCTTTGTTCTGTATGTTTAATGTTTTGACTATTATGTGGCGAGAGGACTTTCTTTTTGGGTCCAGCCTATTTGGTGTTCTGTAAGCTTCTTGTATCTTCATAGGTATTTCTTTCTTTAGGTTAGGAAAGTTTTCTTCTATGATTTTGTTGAATATATTTTCTGTGCCTTTGAGTTGGTATTCTTCTCCTTCTTCTATCCCTATTATTCTTAGGTTTGGTCTTTTCATGGTGTCCCAGATTTTTTGGACGTTTTGTGTTACGACTTTTTTATCTTTAGTGTTTTCTTTGACTGACGAATCTATTTTCTCTATTGTGTCTTCAGTGTCAGAGATTCTCTGTTCCATCTCTTGTATTCGGTTGGTTATGCTTGTTTCTGTAGTTCCTGTTCGTTTAGTCAGGATTTCTATTCCCAGCATTCCTTCAGCTTGTGTTTTCTTTGTTGTCTCAATTTCTTTTTTCAGATCTTGGAATGTTTCTTTCATCTGTTTAATTATTTTTTCTTGACTTTCTTTGCTTTCTTCTAATTTTTTGTTTGTTTTTTCTTCCATTTCTTTAAGGGAATTTTTTATTTCCTCTTTAAGGAAGTTTTTCATTTCCTCTTTAATGGAGTTTTTCATTTCCTCTTTAAGAGAATTTTTTATTTCCTCTTTAATATAGTTTTTCATTTCCTCTTTAAGGGAATTTTTTATTCCTTCTTATATGGAGTTTTTCATTTCCTCTTTAAGGGAATTTTTTATTTCCTCTTTAATGAAAATTTTCATTTCCTCTTTGAAGAAATTTTTTATTTCCTCTTTAAGGGTATTTTTTATTTCTTCTTTAAGGGCCTCTATCATCTTCCTAAAGTCATTTTTAGGATTGATTTCTTCTGTTTCATCTGCCTTGGTATGTTCAGGACTTGCAATTGTAGGGTCAGTAGGTTCTGGTGTTGTCATATAGGTCTTTATGTTGTTGCCTGTATTTTTCCGTTGGCATCTACTCATCTCTTTCTCTGCTCAGTGCAGATGGTGTAAGACCCTAACCCTTCAGGCTTACACCTCCAAGCCTCAGAAATGAGAAACTTCAAGCACCAGGAAATGAGAAACTAAAAATCTGGTTCCCTGGGCAAGCTGACCACCCCTGTTCTCAGTCGGTGAGGTGTATACTTATGATTCTGGTGATCTAGTTCGGTGGTTGGGTGATCTTGATAAGTTCTTTTGAAAGCTTCTTGAAATACAGGATCCAAAGACACCTCTTATTCGGTGGCTTGCTGTATAGCTGGGTGGCTGGCCCCTGATGTCCTCCTCCTTCTCTGGCTCCTCGATCCTTCAGGTTCCGGCGAGCACTGCGGCATCCTCCCTCGTTGCCTCTGTAGCCACAGCTGCACTGATCCCTGCCGCGTGCGGACCCCAGGTCCCGCAGGGCACACCTGCCCCCGCGCTGCGCTCTCCACTAGTTCCCAATTGAGAAGCAATCAGCAAGGTGATTAACATCCACTGTGTGGGTTCGGGCGTCCCTGACCTGAACCTTGTAGCTCCTCTTCTTGCGTTCACCCAGCTCTGTTGCGCCCCAAAGGGTCACTCGGGGAGTCCTGGCCACTGCTCCTTCCCTGTGCTCGTTACCACCACGCCGCTCGTATCGCACCTCTCACCCAAGCTCCCAGCGATCCGCTCACCCGCAGGCCTGGGAAGACCGCGCGGGAAGGATCGATCCAAACCGTGGATTCCCGAGGAAGGCAGAGAAACTTTGATGCTCTAGCCAGCTTTTCTTAACTTAAATTTTTGTCTCTGAATTTTTATCTTTCTCCTTTTCTGTATACCTTTTTTAACGTCTTTCTTTGTGGGCCTGTTCCTCTTATTTCCACATCAGTTCATCATCCAATTTTGCTCTCGCTCACGGCCCACCAGTGGCAGCCCGCGTTAATGCTTCTTAAAGGGAAATTATCACGGGTTTTTTTTCTAGGATTGATTTTTATCAGAAGTGATAAATCTTCTATTTGTGCTATCAGTAATTTTGGAGCATTATGATGTAGTCATTAAAATGCATACCACTTATAAACAAATAGACATAGTTTCCTACACTCTTCTAAATAATTTCTATCTTTCCCATAGTTCAGAATACGTTAAAACACTATTAATATAAAGAAAAAACCTATTAGAGAGAGGGATGTAAATGATGTAAAGACAGTATTCATTCTCAAAGAAAATTTGGAAATTAAATAAAAAAGCATATAAATGATTACAGTGTAATTTTGGTCTAGATGAATCTTTTAATATTATATTTGAGTAAACTGTTCTGTTGAACCTGGAATGAGTTTTACACAAAAACACCCTTTCTCTAATGTGCACATACGATATGTGCCCTGATGGAAACTGCGGTGACCATCATGTGACTGTCTCAGGGAAGGCGTGTTTTGAGCCACTCTCTCTCTCTGTGTCATCAGTCGGTTTCTTTATGAGTTTCTTATGAGTTTCTTCTGGTAAATGTTGGAATGCGATTTTCTAAGCAGAAATTATAAGTTTTGAAACTCATACATAGTGGTGAAATCATGGTTCATGTGCAAATAGTTGTAAAAGAAATGAAAATATTTGATAACACCTTATACACTGAATTCCAAAATTCACTATTTATACCAAATACAAAGTGATGTACAAACATGCAAACAGTGTCAATATAATATTTCTATAAAGATTCTTCTTCTGGGGACCTCCTATAAACAAAAGACTGGGAAAGATGAACTTTGTATAAATTCAACTATGTTACCAGCAGAAGTTAAACTCTTAGAACAGATTTCTTACCAAAACTATGAGAACCAGTGCTAAAAAAAGGCTTCCAAAATGTCATGGACTGCTGTTTGGGAGGCACACAGGTGACAGAGTAGCCTGTATCTTCTCTACAATTCACCCAGAAATTAACAAAGTATCACCAAGAAAATGTATTTAGCAGATGATATTCAAAAGTGAAATGCATAAATAAAAATGTCCACTTTCTAAAATAAAATTTCCAATCAGTTACAATATAAAATACATTATATTGCTAAGTTGAAAATCAGGAATTTTTATAATAGTTTGATTTGTTCCAGAGATAATCTGTACTTTTTAAATTTCCATTAAGCACTCATTCTTCATTACAAGTAATGAGAAATGCTTAAGACAACTATGGCAATTCAAAGACTAATATAAATATATTATAATATGATGTATGCATCTTACACTGCAGCAATGTCTATGTATATGGACAGTTAAACAAATTTCTTTTCCCCAGTCTACTAATGCAAGCTGAATTCAAATGTCTTCATTTGGATTTGGCCTCTGCCCTAGTGATTTTAGAGCACATGTTAGTTCTATTAAATTTTGTCATAAATTAACAGCACTGTAATTTAGTCAGTGGGACTAGCCATTAACACCACATACTGGGGGTCATAAATTATTTAGAGTTTTATAAAATGAGCTAATAAACTAGATATATTACTTAAACATGTAAGATTTATATAATTATATAATATTTTCATCTGACTCTAGAATTAGAAATGAGTAAAAGCATAAACTTAAAACTGCTGGTGTTTAAATTCAATTAGCTACAATCTAATCTCCAAAAAAAAAAAATGAGCTTCAGGGCTTGTTTTTCCCAAAGTGCCATGTTCTTAGAGTGTGGATTAAAGAGAAAGAAAGAATGCTGAAGGTAGGGGAAGCTGTGATGTTTACTTTGTAGCTCTTGGGAAATCTTCACAGTGGCTTTAAGACTTAGAAAGTTTGTCTTAGAACTTACTTTGGAAATAAGGCTTTTACAAGAGAATTCAGAATTTCTATTTTTCCTTTGTTTGTGTCTGTTAATTTTTATTTTGGGCACGGTTTCACGTAGCCAAGGCTGCTCTTGGACGCCTCAACCTTGAACTATTCTTCCTCTCGCTTCCATCCCTTTCCAAATGCTGGCAATACAGACATGAGCCATCATGTCAGCTTCTAGAATTTTTACACTTTAAATATTTGCTGAGAAATCTTGGGAGGCAAAGAAATTCAGATTAAATTAATTAGTTATGGATTTTATGAATAGTAGGATACAAAGATGATAAGGATGAGTAGATTAATAGTGATGCTTCAAGATGGACACAGCAGAATACATTTTATGTTTGCGTGTTGATATATTTATGTACGTGTTTTAAATATAGTAAATCCCTAAAATCAGCTCATCTTTTGGACTCTCAATAGAGTTTACCATAATATTTTCACTTTTATATTGATGTTCTCATTCTTGTGAGAGTTCAACAGATTACAGCCTAACCAATTAATTTATCTATCTATTTATCATCTGTCATCCACCTATCTATCTATTATCTATCTATCTATCTATCTATCTATCTATCTATCTATCTATCTATATATCTATATATCTATATATCTATCTATCATCTACCTATCATATATCTATCTGTTATCTATCTATCACCTATCCAGATCCATAGTCTTTTGTTGAATAAATAAAAGTGGGAATTAGCTTACAAAAGTTGTACAAGTGAATTGTGCATATTAATAAATATTAAACTGACAAGTAAAATTAAAGTATATAAATGTCATCCTATTTGAATTATTACATAATGCTGTTTTCAAGCTTTAAAGTTTAGCATTCAGTTTTATAAACTGGATATTTAAAAGAGGCTTAAATTTCTCAAAAAATTTTCAGAAACCTTTATGTGTAATTATGTTTCAAAATTTAATAAATAACTCAACTATTTCAAGAACTAACTTTTCAAAAAGCTCTGTTTCAATCATAAATAATTGAATGCTACAATAATATTCTATATAATATGTATTTTTTTGAGAATAGATATCTGGGATTAAAAGTAATAATTCTATTTCATTAAGCTGTATCTTTTATTATATGAGATTATAATTACATCATTACCCTTTCCTCCCTCCAAACCCTTTTATATACCTCTTTGCTCTGTTTACATTGATTGTTGTTACATGCTTATATATGCATATATATATATACACATATATATACACACATATATATATGTACATAAAGGAATTGTGGTAAAACACTAGAAATTATTGGACAAATTATTGGATAAATCTATTGACCCACAGAACCTAGAAGAAAACAATTCATATAAAAATTTACTTTTAATTTAAGCATAAATATATTAAATATTAAATACTGAATAACAGTAAACTGTGAAATTGTCCATTTTATTTGTTTATCTATTTATTAAAAAGAATATTGAGCATTTATCCTGCAACCAATTTTCGGGTCATTTGTGTACTCTCGTAGACTGCATTATTTCATTTTTGTTTTCAGTTTTGTAAGGAGCTAATGATTATGAGGATGAAAAATTTAATTATTATGGGGTGAAAATATTCTCTTCCAGGTCAATTAGGATGGGTAATTACAAAAGTGAAGATTACATGGTGAATCAATTCTACATAGATGGAATAGCATCTTCATGAAAGATTCAACCCTTTAAAATCTAGAGCCTTCCATCAACTATCTATGTTACACTTTTGGGGACTTCTGCATCACCAGTGTGTTTTCATGTATTTGTATTGTTTTGTTTAGTTTTTCCGAGACAAGCTTTCTCGGTGTAACAGCTCTGCCTGTCCTGGAACTCACTGTGTAGACCAGGCTGGATTCGAACTCACAGAGATCCACCTGCCTCCGCCTCCAAGTGCTAGGATTAAAGGTGTGCACTATCATATGCGGTTGTGATTTCATGTTATTAATGACAACAATAAAATGGGGAAATAGCAACTGATTCTCACACATCAGCAAACATATTATTGAGACATTTCTTCAGCCATGTTCCAGATATTAGTCAAAACAATTATTTTGTGTATTTTATGTAAAATTTAAATAAAATTAGAAAGGACTCTCATATCATCTTGACTACTGCACAACCTCAGAAGGATGCTTCAAAACCTCGTGTACTATGATTCAGTAAGCTGACAGTTGTAAATGCCGGGCACCGAGTGAACGACAATACTTCTGAAATCCATCCTGGCCCTTTGCAAAGCTTATCCTTTCATGCTTTTGAAATGTGGTCCTTTTGTCTTAAGACAAAGCCATCTTGAAAGTTAAAGTCCACTGAAACATCTTTCTCTTTTTAGTAGAATTTTAGAAATATTTTAAATGCATTTTTATCTCTAGTGAGAATTCAGTAAGATTTTATCCATTGAAGCAAAATGCCAGACCATTTAAAAAGTCCCTATCTCAGGTTCCAGCCTCTATTTTCTCTCCAATTGTCAATCCTTTTTTAATTTGCTGTGAACAGTACTGTCAATCTGTTGTGGGAGCTATTTTAATTTAAGATTTCATTATCTCTCTTCGCCAACCTTTGAATGGTCTGTCACTTGTTATACCTGTCATCAAAGCTAGCCGACGACACATCTGATTCCAGCCTTCAATTTATTGAGACACTGAATTGCACAATGTATTCTTTCCTTTCCTCCCTCTGTGGTTCCCTTTTAGAAACAAAGAAACACAAAATTTGATTTGTATTCTCTGCCAGACAGCAAGAAAATTATAGCAAATCTTTGAATATTAATTTAAAATTTTATAAATTATTTTTTCTACAACACAAAACTTTATAGACTGAAAACAATACAAATGGAAGAAATTTAGTGACCATAGTGTGCAATGTTGGAGTTCTAGCATAGAATGGATACTGGAAGTATGGGTTCTGAAAGGTGCTTTTCAAAGGGCAGGTGGGGTCCTCTTCATATGCACATGTGCTGTTAACCTCAAGTGAGAAAATGGTTTTAATGCCAGAATTAGTTACATATGCTGATGCAGACTTTTGAATTCTCCAAAGTATTCTTAACTCAATTTTTTTCAGTGTTGATTATTAAACCCAGTACCTAGGGCAGCAGTCACATACACAAAGCCACTGAGCACCACCTCAGCTTGATATGATGAATATCAAGTGCACTCTCTTAAGAATGACTTCCACTGAGATAGTCTTAAATATTGGCCAAATTTGAAGGAATATGAGAAAAAGCTCAGAATGGAATACAATAAAATAGAACACAATAAAAGCTCAGAATGGGCACAATAAAACATTAGCCCTAATCATGTCCTGATTTGGTCTGCTGTGGTTGCATCTGCTAAGGTTGTCGAGAAGAACAAACCACTACCCTGTTTTCATAATGTCCCCAAGGTGAGTCTGAGGGACAGACCTAACACTGCAAGAGGAATGGAAGAATCTGCATCAAGTTCGTACATGGAACAGAGAAGTTGAGTTTTGTTGTTCAATGGAATCATAGAAAACAAGACTCCACCGCTCAGTGAATAACCTTAAGATCTCGCCCCATGAGGAATAATCAGCTTAAATACCTAGGAGACCCAACACCACATACCTAAAACACCCAGGCAGGGAACTCCACCCTTCTGCAACTTCCATTCCCTTATGTGCTCACCTCTGATCCATTCGCCACTGCAGCCTCCCAGCAGCTCTTATCTAGGGAAGGGAGGCTAGCAGTGCCTGTGCACATATGGGATGACTACATGGTAGGAGACTGAGTTCTGAGTACTTTTTGACATTGGTTCTATGACTATATTTACCCATTTTATTATTTAAAGTCCCCCCCACCCCACCCCCACCCCCACCGAGCCTTATTCAGGGATAGTCACTAAAAAACTTTCGGAGGCTAACGAATTAAGTTGTACTTTCATAATGAGACTAATTTAGCACTTGTATAAAATGAAAACAATAGAAAATGAAATGAATTTTTCAAAATAATGTTCCACTAGTTTGGAGAGAGGGCTGTGTTTCCATTTCTAGCATCTACATGGCAGCTCACAACTGTATGTACCTCTGGTTTCAGGGGATCTAATAATCTTTTCCAGGTTACACAGGCATCTGCACATGTGTTGCACATACATGTATGCAGGCAAAACACTCAGGAATTAACATAAAATAAAAAATAGATCTTTAAAGAACAAACAAGCAAATACCCTTAAAATGTTTCTCATGTTTCAATTAAGTGGTTTGATTGCTTTACACATTCAAACATTACAAGATTGCTCTAAAATACAATGTTTTTAGCATGGACAGAAAGATATTATCTGTACAAACTAGTATAATAGCAGTATATCAGAAGACTCCTGAAGACAAACAAGATGCTGTGTTCAAAATAGAAGGGCAATCCGTCAAGGTTTTATAATGTTTTGTCTTTTCTAAAAAAGAAAAAGTTGGTAACTGAATAAATTTATCTTGTATATGTACCCATTAAATAAGGTATAAATTTCCCCTATAAAATATATCAATTTATTCATAGCATATATGTTCCCACTTGAAGTTGCCTTTCCAACCAGAAATATGAGCTTATTTATCTATTGTTTGTGAACATAAATGCATTTCAAGAATTCAAGAATTTCAAGGTGAAATTTTGAAATTGAGATTCTGAATTAGTTCAGTGAAGTGGCAATTGCCACCCTTAGCCACATGGGTAGTTGGCATAGGTCATCTGAATCCACAAGTTCTCTGCCAGCCTGGGCAGCAATGCAAGACTTTTATCTTAAACCAAAGCAACAGCAATAATATAAAACAAAAAAAATCAATCCTGAACTAAAGGCAAATGAGAATCTAGCACATCTCTACTGAGCAGCCAAGTAGTTCTAATCCGTATCCATAAGAATGGAGAACAAACAGTTTAAAACAGATGCACAGGTATGGTTTACAAACAGTTCTAAAATATAAAGGACAGGGATAGGGAAGAAATAGTTTTAAACCAAATACCACAAGGGTGGAGGACAAACAGTTCTAAACCCACACTAGAGGGATGACGTATGGATAGTTCTAAACCATACAGCCCAGGGGTGGAGGACAGACAGTTCTCCTCATAGACCACGGGGGTGGTGTAAAAATAGGTCTAAACATATACCGCAAGTACTGAACAGAACTACCAAAATGACCTTCCTTTCTCTGTTTTGTAGATGCCCTCGTAATATTTTCAGGCTATAGCAATTGTTCTGTCGAAGAAAATGGAATTTATTCTGCTTGGGATGCCATAGCAAATAACGATGGGTGATACATCCCGAGGACTAGTGAGTGCAAAGTGCAATGCTTCCAAGAGCATTTCAGGTGGAGAGGTGTCCTTCTTGGCTTCTGATGGCCACCTTCCCAAGACAGCACATACATCTGTTTGTGCATGTAGAGTTAAGGAGGAGAGAGAGAAGAAGAGAAGGAAGTAGGCAGGAAGAGAGGCAAGAGGGGAAATACAGAGAAAGGGAGAGATACTAACTCTCACTCCCTTCTTACAAAGGCACCAAACCTTTCAGGAGAGGGGCAATCTTTATGACATCTTTTCCCCAAATGGTTTCGTAAACTCTTCCTTTCCAAAACTAGTCACACAGAGGGTTACAGCTAACGTATCTAAAGTTTGGTAGAGACACAATTTAGCCCAACATAATTTGCAAAATATATAATATGAATTGGTTTATTATTGGGTAACCCAACATAAATTACAAGGCTGGTCTCTGTGTGATTTGAATGATACTGTACCATAGGCATTTGTGTATCAGAATATGAACACAATGGTGTAATCTATGAGCTTGCATATACTACAAAAACATCAATAGAAAAAGATAATAAAAGCAAGTATCGGCTTTATCTCAGAAGTAGAATTGCTTCTCTTGTGTCAGTTATTAAACATGGTCAAATGATCACAGTCTGAAATGTACGTTTGAACCTCGGGCTTGGCCCCCATGTCCTTTTATGATGTTGATGTCCCTACAATTTCGCTGTTCTGTTGCTAATGAGGAGCAATACTAATGATTTAGCTAATCCCTTTGTTACAATAGATGATCACTTTGCCACAGGATGAATTGTTCTTTCAAGAGTGCCCTTTCCTAGCACTTAATCAGATTTCTGCTTGTATGATTCAGAATCAAGCCTTTCTAATTTAAATTGCATTTTTAAAAGATGAAAGCAAAGCCACTCTGCTAATATTAGAGCTGTGGAAACATCTTACTGACAGTCTTGAACAACGGACATCTTTTAGTCACTTGGCATGAAACTGTATCATAGCAGGATCCACCACTTCTGCTTGACACTAACTGACAGGCAAACCCTCTGCTAAAATGAAATCCGTAAATGGAACTGATCAATGAAACCATTATTATTATTGTATTTTTATTTAAATTCATGTTTATGACAAATACGAACGTAGAAATTTATTGCTTTGAAAATTGCAGCAGGGTGGAAGTGGTGTGGATTTTTCCATTAGGAAATCTGATCTTTGGGGGGCACATCTCTGGGGTGCTCCCAAAGCAGCTAAGGTAAATCAGGTTATTACACCTATAAGAAATTTAAACAAGAATAAGTTACCATATAGCAAACGTAAACCAACTCTTTGAAAATCTGATATAATTTCCAATATGTTCAATAGCTAATCTGTTAAAACAAACTTTCTTAGAATTAGTTATCACAAAACAAATTTGATATAGTTTAGAGAAACATGCTAAGATTTTGAATTATTGAAAGAATGGCCTTTTGTATTCACATTTTTCAACTTAGTATTTGGAAATTGACCAGTAAGAGGACAAGAACAAGCTCCTGTCTTGCAGATTCCTTCTTTTATTACCATGTAAAACCTCTCTACAACCCAGAGAGTACATTACTTCCTCTGCAGAGGAAGAAGCTGAACAACAATTCGCATCTGATTCTTTCAAACTCTGTTTTTGGCCATGTATAAATTAAAACTGATGTCATAAAGGCTTATTTCATCTTTGTTACGGAATTCCTCATGGCATTGAGAATGCCAGCATTTTATGTGTTTGAACTCTTTTCCATATACTTGCATTTTAGATTAGAATTTCTCACTGTAAATATTCTGTAAATGGTAAATCAGTTTTAAGTTCTAATTTACTATATCAACTATTTGAGAAACCAGTTAACTCAGAACAGATCAACAGAGGAAAATTAACGGAGACGTGAATTGTTTTAAAAATGAATTCATAAATAAATCTGTGCTTTGCTCAGATTCCAAAAATAAACTAACATTATTTTCTGTACTGTGCACCCATTCTTTTATCTATTTTATATTCTATAATTAATTATTACTAATATACAGAAAGTAGAAAATATAGGGATATCAGACTTAGACATAACATCCTTTGAGTCTTTAGACACAGTTAGACTCTTCCAGTCTTACCAACCTAACGTCATGGCAACTTCTGAATTGTGAAGCATCTTCACAGACGCTGTACTCTAGGCAGAATAACTGATGACCTTGCCTTAGCCTTTTAAGTGAATTTCACCTGTCATTATTTTTCTCCTTTCGTGTTATTCAGAGTTTAATTTCATTTCAATTATCTGAATCTGAAACTGATATAAGCTGATGTGTTTTCATCTTTTTTCTGAATTATGATATAATTGTTTAAAAAATTGTAAGTTTGTGTTTCTCAGAAATCATTCTAGAAATTAATCAACGTGAAGCATTTTCTTCAGTCAAATAAATTTTTCTAAGGTACATTGTGATTTTAGATGTCCCATTGCACCAACTTTCATGAGTTTTATGATAAACTATCCATTTTTATATTTATAGTACTCTGTAAATTTGCAGATATTTCTCTGTAATTTTGCTCTCTATAATATTTAGACTTCTGTGTTCTCCCTGTAACTTGATTCTCCTCTAACAGTCTTACGAATGCTTCTATGTCTTAAGGACTTGTAAATTTAATGCTAAGGTATTTTATAATTCATTTTGTTATTTAGAACTTTACAATTTTCCCAGGAACATCAAATATCTTATTTTCATCTACCTTTATGTGCTGAAGACCATTACAACCTCATTTATCTAAGGTTTTTGATGAATTTGAGTATTAACATTGTAATCTTATAAAATATTATAGTATCCACTTGTTGAGATAACAAAGCGAGTTGCTCATGACAAGTAAATAAAAATTAAGTTAGTGAAGTTATCTTTCTATCTAACCATCCCTTACTCCCCCACCTCTCTCTCTATATATATATTTATATATACACACATATATATGCATATATGTATATATAAAAGATAAACACACATATATATGTATATATCATCTATCATGTATTCTGAAATAGGTATTTACTGGATTGCCCAGGCTAGTCTTGGACTGAAAATCTCAAGTGATCCTCCTACCTAAGACTCCCTGGTAGCTGGGAGCACACACATACACCAGCATCTCAGCTCAGTACTCAGTGGTGTACATCCTTTTGGGCCAATCAGTTGCTAAAACTTACAGAAGAGCACAAGTGGTTTGTACAGAAGATTGGGAAAGCATTTTTGTGCTGTGTAATTAGTACATTTCGACACAAGATAAAAGACAAGTAGCTATAGCCTCTAATACAAGATAAAAATGGATCAAGATAGCTTATGTTGAAAGTATCAGTGCTTATTAGTAGTTTAAAACTTCAAAAGATAATATGATTCCTGATATTTTTCATGTCTTATCAAAACTAACATCTTTGTAATAAAATTGTTCAATTTTTCCCATTACTAAAATAGAAATAATAATTGTCTTACTTAAATTCTAGGGCACATGTAGGACAAAATCATGTGAGACTTGAAAGCATTATACAACCTTAAGTTCTGTTCTTTATTTTCCATAAGTAGACAGTCTCTCATCTTTTCACTTCATATTTGTGTGTATTTGTGAGATTCATCTCAGCAAGCATCTAATTCATCCATAATCATAAAAATAGTGACAAAATACTTTTTCAGAAATTATTTGTAAACTAAAAATTTTGATTTTCAAAAGAAAATATACTCATTTCATCTTCCATAAAAATGCAAGTTGGAGCATTTTGGGGATTAAAGGGAGATCAGAGAATAGCACTTCCTCAAATCGTTCTCCTAAATCTCTTAATCTCGAGTGAGATGGAGACTTAGAGCCCTGACTTTTGAGGGCGAAAACCTGGTGTGCTAGCTAGATCCTGAAGCACACTCTTAGTACATTGCCTTTCGGTTTGGTCCCTGGTCTGTGCGCTACAGCCTTTTCTTTGTTATGTAGACTCCTATTCACATCCCCATCTCTTCTTGTTTGTTTAATTGTTGATTTTGGGGGGATATGGTCTGACTGTGTAGCCATGGCTGGTCTGGAACTCACTATATAGACCACAAGTTGACTTCTAACTCATTCTGACTCTAAAATGATTACCATACTCAACTTTCTTTTTTAAAGAAACAAATTGTATGAACCTGGAGAGATGGCACAGTTGTTAACAGCATTTGCAGCTCTTACAGAGGACCAGGGTTCAGTTCCAGCACCTAAGTGATGTCTCATAACCATTTGTAACTATAGTTTCAGAGGATCTGTGCTCCCTTTTGGCCTCCAAAGGCCCTGAGTAGGTATGTGGTGCACTCACATGCATGCAGGCAGAACACTATATACAGTCTCTACAAACTTCATTTATGTAAACAAAACCCATACATTTTATTAAAATGAGTATAAATCTATAGAATAGTCTAAGAAGATAGTCCCTAAACTTGAGCCCAAAATGATTAAAAAATTAATAAAATTCTTGTGCAAAAAAATCTGGAATATTGGGGATGCATCTCAGTGGTGGAGAGCCTGCCTGGTATGAGCCTGACCCCTCACTGCAAACATAAAGAAACAAACGAACAAGCAGATGGACAACTAGTTAGTTCACAACATTCAGAGCTTGTTTTCATTTACATTCTAAATGAGATCTGAAAATTAAGTGGTTTAGGGGCAAAACAAAATGTAGCAACCAATGAAATTTCCAAACAAGAAAAATTTAGATCTAAAAATGGCGCTCTAATTAAAGCTATAGTTCTGAAAATTTAAATATATAATTGACTGAAAATAATAACATTTCAATTCAAAGGACTTTAAAAAGTAATTTCCTTTGGGAAATTTGAACATGAGATTGCTTCTGAGATGTAGCTACACAAATGCCTCTGAGCGAAAGGAGAGGCTGTTCCTTGTGTTAAGCCTTCAATTAAAACGCACTTTCATATTCATTAAATCAGGAACCTACAGCAGTCCTCTAAATCTGGCTCGGTCTGAGGAACTGACTGCTGGCTACTGGGAATTATAGAGTTTTCCAGATCTTGTTGACATTTCTAATTTGACTCCTGTCATTTGCTCATGCGGCGCAAATGCTGGATGTGAATTTTAGAGGCGTACAGGCCACAGGAGGTTAGCATTGCTCATGAGACATCAGCAAATGAAAACGCAATGTGGAGAAAAAAATGAGGCAAAACAAATGATCCAAACTTTGAGTTTTTCTTTTTTTCAAAAGTAAGCCCTATTCCAAATACTACCCTGTGATTTTTAAAAACATAAGCATTTATCTTATTGATTTTCAAGCTAATAATATTATTCTTTATGACTTTTAAAATTATTTTTACAGATGCTTTCAAATAATTTATTCTAAATTGGAAACAAAAGCATTGATATCTTCAAAGTTCATGTAAGTTTTAAAAAATATTGTGTGGTATGCAAAAAATTAATATTCTTAAAAAATGTATGCTTTACTATATCAGTTTTCACACCTGTTATGGATTAAAATATATTAAGACTTAGTTATGAATACTATTTCACTGAAAAACAGCAAGAACATAAGAATAAGAAAATGGAGGCCTGAGGAGATGGCTTCCGCTGTAAGGTCCGAGCATGGGGACCTCAGTTTGGACCTTCATTACACATGAAAAGGCCAGGTGGGTAGGCAGTGAGTAGGTCTGGAACTCCAGCACTGGCTGGAACGGGTGTGAGGGTAGATACTGATGGATCTTTGGAGCCCACTGGATAGCCAGCCTACCTGAGTTAATGAGCTCCAGGTCAGTGAGAGATCCTGTCTCAAAAAGTGAGGAGAGTGACTGAGGGGAAACCCAACATCAGGTTCCGGCCTCTATGCACAGAGGGACACACAGAGACACCACACAAGAGTAGGGAAACCAGGGGCTGGGAGAATGACTCATTCATGAAAGTGCTTGCCTTAAAAGAGTGAGCATGAGGGTTTGCTCCTAGAGCTCACATAAAAATACTGAGTATAGTAGTGGGTGAATGTGATTCCAGTGCCAGGCAGGTGGACACAGAGGATCCTTGGTGCTCACCCATGGTCCATTCTAACCTAATTTGTGAGCTCCGGACCAGTAACAGACCCTGTCTCAAAGGAGGTAGATGATTTTCCTGAGGATAATGCCCAAGATATCCCCTGGCCAGCACAAACATACACACACATAGACACACATAGACAGATACACACAGACACACACAGAGGCGCTCTCTCTCTCTCTCTCTCTCTCTGTGTGTGTGTGTGTGTGTGTGTGTGTGTCTCTCTCTGTCTCTCTCTCTCTTTCTCTCTCTCTCTCTCTCACACACACACACCCCTACATGAATAAAGGCACGAGTAAGAAAAGAGCTCTTCTAGAGGACTCTTCTTTGCTTCATAGCACCCATGCGGCATAGTCGATCACTCCAGCTCTAGGAGATGTGGCAACCTCTTAAAAGTACTGTGGCTACCATCACTCGTGTACATGCACATACACAGGCAGAAACACATAGATAATTAAAAGTAATAAAGTAAATCTACAGAAAGGGAAAAGTGAGGATTCTCCTGTAAAGTGTCACATTTCTGGTGGACAGTTTTGGTTCTGAAATCATCAAATGTTAATCTAAGAACTTATAGAAAGACTCTCTTTTGACAACAAATGCCAGATAGGTCTCCTAGTGAGGAACAGACTGGGATATTCAGGCAGCCCTTCACGTAGCTGTATTTAGGCATATAAGTTTTGTTTTATTTATTTCACATCAAGCATTCATGAGAATACATATGCTAAAGAATACAGGCCACAGAATATAGCTGTTACGGGAAAAAAATCGCCGGCTAAGGGCATCTTTTTGTCATTTATAAATTACTGAATATCAGGAACAGGGAAAAATAGGAAATGCCAGACAACAAAGCCAACAAAATTATATAAGGTTTCTAACAACGAAATGATACTCAAGGTAGCATCCCGTTTATTAAACCAGTCATGCTAATTGGAACAGTGTCATGAGACTCACAGAAAACTGTTGGAACAAAGAACAAAACAGTTTGACTCAGAATTTTATATACTGTCAGGTTATTTGTATTTCATTGTAAATTCAAAGACAGACACAAAGTCATTTTGTTGACGTCTGACACATCAACTAATAATAGGAAAATTGAAACTATATAAAGTGAAAGAGTTTTAAAAAGTTGAGGAGCATTACCAAAGATATTAGCATTCACTGAATCCAGTTTTGTGAAACATTGATTTATTTTTACTTTAATGAGCAGGAGTATTTGATTGCATGTATGCATGTGTACCATGGGCATGCCTGGTGTTCATGGAGATAAGAAGAGGGCATCAGTGGGTGCTGGGAACCAAGCCTGGGTCCGCTGCAGGAGCAGCAGGTGCTCTTAACTACTGAGCAATCTCTTCAGTCCCAAGAATCTTGTAAAAGTAATTGTAATAATCAATATTGTGGTTCAAAAATAACAAAATGTCCTAAGTAAAAGTCTTCGGAACTACCAGCGTGAATTTGGTAAGAAAGGTGTTATTTTAATTGTCTTGTATTAATAAGCTTTATACACACACTCTTTAATCACTTAAAGTGAGGAAAATGAAATGATTTAAATTCTAAAAGGGACAATACACTGAAAATAGCATGTGTCTTTAAACTAATGAGAAGGAGACAGAGGACTGAGGGTGTGAGCCTGTGGCAGCGCACTTGCCCAGTGAGTGTGAGAGCCTGGGTGCCACCTCCAGCACCACAGGCAATAAAAACGGACAGAATGAATGGAAACCTAGGTTAAAAAGAGATGAAGCATATATCATACAAAGACGCATGCATGCATCTCACATTTCCTTAATAAAATGGCCTCAGAACACATCTACCAATAAAATATACTTTACAAAGATTCTTCACATATTTCTTCATATAAATAAATGTAAGGTGAAGTTAATAATAGCAAATGCTGCCATAAGCTTGCCTTGAGTTTGCTATTATTTAGAGAACTTAAATTATATTGTTACTTTATCCTTAAATGGCCTTTTGGGTCTGTAATTTTAACTCCATTTTATATATATGAAAATGTTTGCTGAGAAACACGGAAGATTTAGTTGAGAAAATGATACAACTAAAGTTTAGATCTGAACTCATGCAGTCTGGCTCCCGAATTCAAATAATTTCAGGTATACTCTGGACACTTGATAAATTCTACAGTTTCTCCAATTTGGGAGAATACAAGAAGGATATGTTTTATATGCACAGTAAGTTTCCTCTTGTTTTTAATTTTTGTTAGGAATCAGGGTATGAGGCATAGAAAGGGATTCTGGAAATGGGCCAGAGAATGAATAACACAGAAACCCAAGACTATGACTGAGTCAAGACCCAATCACCTGGATCATAGATCATGAGGCACTCCTTAGGAAAAGCCCTACTTAGGCCCCTCAGATCCACATCCATTAACGTATGGATGCCCCAGATCACACAACAGCTTCTCTGCTTCTTCCTAAACACTCACCCTCCTCCCTTCTTACAGTGAAGCCATCCTAACTGAGAGTCCCAGGCAACGGTTTGCAGCTTGCTTAGACAATTTCCTTTCCCAAAAGAAAAATTCATTTCCATTTGAGCCCAAGAGATATTGGAAAATTAAAGGTGCTTTTAACCTGTTCTAAGGTAAAGAAAAGAAAGCCACACTGACAGACATTGTAAGAAATGGTAAAAAACGGCAGTTTAAAATTGCCGTCTAAAACATCCAACCTTCTCCCTTAACCAGCTGGTGTGCTTATGCGTACATAGATGTAGCTGTACTATTTTGATTTCTAAAGAACAAATCTACATACTTTAAAAGTTATTTATACTAATTAGGATATCAGAATTTTTTACTCAACAATAGATCAGAACAACCCTTACTTTCCAGTAGGGAGTTCTAGAAGCTACCTGATAGAAACTGTACACGGAAATTACATTTGTCACTTTGCATAAGTAAGAGTATACCTGTGTCATTTTGTTGTTGTTATTGTTGTTTGTGGCTGTTCAGTTCTGTTATATTTATCTTTCTAGAGACTGAACCCAGGGCAGACCTTACCTGCTAGTCAAGCAATCCAGTAGTGAGCTGTGGCTCAGGACTGCCTACGGACTCTGACATCAGTTGTAACTGAGACAGTTTCACGCTTGCTCCTACTTTGTTTCTCTAAGACATGTAAGACACACTCAGCATCCCAGGGTTCCTCATATTCTTTTTACTTACAGCCCTCATAGATGTCCGTGGGAATATGGACCGCTGCATGCTGGTAGGATATCTGGCGTCCAAAATTAGCATCTTCAATAAAAACAGGTTTAATTCGTTGGCTGCCTGGCTCACTCTCATTTTTTTCAGGCTATGTGGGAAAAGAAAGATAATAAACAACTTTATAAAATATGCTAACAGACATTTTCATATTCACTTTCATGTTTTCTCAGTATATATTCTTCAAAGATAGAGCCACATTTTAAAAATAGTGCCATGATGCCATTGCTCATGCAAATTTCCATCCAGGTAATAGCACTCGCATTAAATGTTCATGTAACCCAATTAAAACTAACTTGTTTCCCGGTTTCTTCAAGTTGGAAGCATTCCAGAAACATCTGGAGTTTTCTCTTAAAATACATGAGATGTAAATTTAAAATACAGAATCACTGTCATAGGACAACCAAATTTAAATTATCCACTTGAAATAAATTTCAGGATTTATGTTACCAAGCCTATAGCGAACAGCTGACAATAATTTGAGAAATAATAGCACACATGAGGATAAAGCAGAAATGAAACATCATTATTTCATGCCATTTTCTTGACTTTTGCAACTTTTCTATGTGAACTGGTTATGTTTTGAAAAGAAAGTATATGAAAGAAGAATAGAACCATTATAATTCTAAATGTAATTAATTAAATCTAACTTTGGTTTTCTGAAATAGGCATCAGGATCCCATTAATAATGGTGCAAACCAATGATCTAAGAATTAAAATCAAGAGTTAATTTCCTCTGTCATCTGTCCTCTCTGATTGTGCTGGTCATATTGTGTTATCTTATTACCCCCTGGACAGGAGTCTATCCACAATGCTTCTGTAATGTTTTTACCTTGCATATTAAACATATTTTTTCAATTGAAATATAGTTTTATAAGTTTTTGCTAGCTATTTTTAATACTAAATTTAGACTTATGTTTTCAATTCCTTTATTGTGTAAAATATTTTATATATTCTAAAGGCAAACTCTTTAAAACAAGACAGGAATAAAAATGACGTTTAAATACAGTGCATGGAAAAGTCTCAACATTCATCAGCAAATGACCATGATATACCTGATGGACAATAGAGAAAATTATCATCAATAACCAGAAAATGCCAGAAATCGTTGGTAGAATGTTGTAAGAACAAAAACCCAACAGGTTTGCAAAGAGAAGATAGTTTATTATTTTGCTATGTTATTTTATGTTTTGTTATTATTTATTATTATATTGTTTTAATAAATGTAACCCATCAAGTAACGTATCTTCAAATAATGAGACAAATATACATTGTTATCTGGAACATTAAAAAGACCAATAAGACAGAACTATTAGAAGCATAGATCTTCCTGGATCTAAACTCCTCCACAACCCTCCACTATGTTAGTTTAGTAAGCCATGATCACATGATTTTTGCATAATGAACCATTACCCTGTAGAGTGGCATCACCATATATGCACACAAATGGGTCTATTTAGGATTTGAGCTGTAAAATTGGTGTTTGGTAAACTGTTTGAAAACAGAACACATTTTTCCATCCAGTACAAGCCAGGGATATACAGATTTATTAACAAACAGAATTTATGTATTTACAAGTGTCAAACTCAAAGTGAAATATCTGTATGAGAGAATTACTCACCATACAGAGGAACATAGGAAGGGAGATTAGCAAGGAGGAGCCACAAAGCAAAATACTGCTTTGGTTAAGAAATGTAACACATCTGCCTTGATTAGGGAAAGGGAAAAATGTAAATGATACTGGAGTTTGTTTTTTTTCTTACTTAGATCATAATATGAGACAACGCACTTTACATAAAACCATTCTCCATGGTTTAGCCTTGGATACTATGGACTGAATGAGAGAAGGGTTATTAAGAAAATAATAACCAGTGCTATCATTGCCGTGAAGAGACACTGAACCGCTGGATGATATCACAGCACGTCTCACCCATGAGGATGCTAAAACAGGGAACACTTTACTGATTCTAAGGAAGTAGTGAGGTCAGTGGCAGAGTGCCACCAGCACCCATTCAGTGCTGTAGAATACAGACTCTCAGGCTCCATCTCTGAACTAGCCATCATAAATAACACAAGAGCTGTCCAGGATTTTAACAAGTCTAGGAGGAAATATAAGTTAAAATATGTTTCTACAAGTTACCAATCAATTAAACTAGGTACAAGTGACTGCTCAGTAGAATACCTCATGAAAAATTAGGATTAGCAATAAGCATAGCAAACATAGTAACAGATACCTAAATTTTGTTAACTTTCATTTATAATATAGTCTTATCATTTCTAAACAATAGATGAATGAAAATGGTAACATTTGTCAAATATGTTTCAAAAGACAACATTTTTTGGAGCTAGTGCAGGGTTTAATCTCTCTCCTGAAATGAGTTGGGAAAATTGTGAATACCAATTACACATCTGATAGCTAACATTAAGAATATATAAAAATTCAAAAAATTAGATATCAAGAAAACAAATAATCCAATTTAAAATATGGTGCAAATGTAAACAGAGAAATCTCAAAGGAGGAAATTTAAGTGGCTGAGAAACACTTAAAGAAATGTTCAAAACACTTAAAGAAATGTTCAAAATCTTTAGCCATCTGAGAATTGCAAATCAAAATTAAGATTTTATTAACCCGCCAAAATGGCTAAGTTAAATAAAATAAATGACAGCTCATGATGATGAGTATGTAAAGTAAGGGGAACACTCATCCATTGCTGGTGGGAAGGCAAACTTGTACAGACACTATGGAAATTAGTGTGGCGGTTCCTCAGGAGGATGAGAATCAACTTACCTCAAGATCCAGCTATTGGGCATATACCACTCTTGGATATATACCTAAAGGTTGTTTCATCCTATCACAGAGACACTTGTTCAGTCATGATCATTGCTGCTTTATTCATAATAAGCATAAAGTGGAAACAACATGTATCTGTTAATATACTCTATACTGTCTGTTAGTATACTCTATACTGTCTGTTAGTATATTTTATACTGTCTGTTAGTATACTCTATACTGTCTGTTAGCATATTTTATAGTGTTTGTTAGTATATTTTATACTGTCTGTTAGTATACTCTATACTGTCTGTTAGTATATGCTATACTATCTGTTAGTATACTCTATACTGTCTGTTAGTATACTCTACACTGTCTGTTAGTATATGCTATACTGTCTGTTAGTACACGCTAATCTGTCTGTTAGTATAGAATAAGGGTCTAGGAGGACGGATCTAGTAAGGAAAATGAAATAAAATAGATAGTTATGGATGGATGATGCTGGATTGGAGTGGGGATGTAACTGGAGGGAAGGGGGATAAGAGAAGGGATACAGGGAAAGACAGCTAAAACTAAGGGCCATTTAAGGGGTAATATGGAAAGGTAATACAGTAGAAGTTTCCTAAAATACATACATATGTTAAAGCAATCAAAATGAAATTACAAAATAATGAGGAAACAGAAGCCCAAATGGCTATGTCTTGTCACCAAATGAAGCTTCCAGTACGAGGATTGGATTATATCTAATTGAGCTGTTCAAAGAGCCCCCACAGAAATCCCAAACAACCCAGGCTATTGTCAAGATTGTTCTCCAAACATTGACAGCGAAGGCCCATTGCTGAAGCTGGAGACAATACATATACAACTCACTGAACAAGGAGATATCAAGATGGTGCCTACACAGAACCTTTGCCCCTATTTTCCAAGCTCTTTGGTACAGGAAGGTACCTGCATGCTACCAAAGGAGAAACGTAAACACCAAGCCAGCCACAAGAACTTTATCTAAAATGGTGTACTACCTGCAAGATACGCTAGGGCAGTGGTGGCACAAAGCTTGTGGGAATAACTAACCAATGACAGATTTGACCTAAGATCCGCTCCACGAGATGGAACCCATACCTCACTGCTTAGATGACCAAGAACCTGAGACTAACCTATTCCTCATACTGGATGGCCTTAATACAAGGTCCTACCTCAACTTGATATGCCATGCTTTGCTGACACCCTTGGGAGACCTTCCCCTTTGTGAACAGAAACAGAGGAAGTGTGACTGGCAGGTGATGGAGGAGTGAGGAGGAGGAGAATAGGAGGTGAAGATCGAAGGGAAACTTTAGTCAGGATGTAAAATAAATGAATAAATTTAATTAATATAATAAAAATAAAAAGACCCTGAGACTAGATAGCCCAGGGATCTAGGACAAAATCAAATAATACTTTCTAAAATATGCAGTGATAAAATACCTCCCAATGACATTCTACTATACTCATAGATCAGTGCCTTATTGAGCCATCATCAGAGAGGCTTCTTCCAGCAGCATAAGGGAACAAATATAGAGACCCATGCTGTAAAATCATCCTTCTGTACAACGAATGTGTGTTCATAAATATGACAGAATGCTCCTTTTATTACATTTAAGATATTGAAATTATTGTTCCTTATAATATTGAAACTCTAGTTTTACTTATATGATGACTGGAAAAAGTTTATTTAAAATAGTATCATATATTAGTGATATAGTGATATAGGAGTTAACTGACATTTTAAGGGACAGTGCATAGTTCCAGTGTGTGAAATGCCACATATTCTCACTAATATATCTGGATTTTTCTGATCCTGTAAGAGATGAAACAGCATTTCTCTTCAGTTTTTTTCCAAAGTATCTCATCTGAAATAAACAGACTTCCAAATGTTCAGGTCTGGACAGAGAAACTGAGCAAGTGAATTCTAAAATATAATCAAATGTACTTTATAAAACACATAAGCAAAACACAAGATGTTCATGTCTTAGACTGCCCTTAGTAATAATAATTAGGTCACTTAGAATCAGAAATGCATGTTGATGGCTGGGTAGGTCATTCAATTTTACAAGCAGAGTGTATTTGTATGTTAAATCTGGAAATGAAAAACAATTCCATAGTAAAATACCCCTGCATATATACTATATTAAACTAAATATTCCAGTAAGAGATATTTGGAATGAAAGCTTGATTTTAAATGAGTTATTTCTGAATGTTAAACTATACTTAGAGCAAACTATTTAAATATTTATCTGTCTTATCTAGGCTTTGCTGAAGAGTTTAGTCATTTTACACAAGTGAGACTGGATATGCTCTCACACACAAGCTTGCTTGCAGTCCCACACTGTATTTATCCTAACTGCTCTCTATTATTTTGGGGCTGTGCAAACTGAGAAAATCTAACTGGTATTGAATAAAAGCAGCTTACTCTGATGCTCTGGAAGTGTATCCAGTCAATATTTGTATTTCACTGCTGAAGGAGTTAATCAAACGGGTTCATGTGTGATGAAACACATTCTACAATGACCAGATGCCACACAGCCTCGCATACAATTCAAAGAATGAAGGGGATCTATTTTAGAACTTTCACTTTTAAGCATTTCTTTATTTTCTATAGCTGTTTTATAGACTTATTTACAATGCTGCATTGTAATAGTTTATTATAGACAGTCCAGATTTTGGAATTCTTGAATGTTTCAATGATCTTCCTAGTCTAAAGTGATATTCTTCTATATAATATGCTTCATAGTCTCAAATTAGTAATTGTGAAAGTAGTATTTACATTATTTAAAATGAACTGAACATGCAAATATATTGGCATATTGTGACAATATAATGGATTTAAAAATTAGTTTCCTCATCAACCACTACCTCACCATTGGAATTCATGCACTTGAGGCTGATCTCTAAATAAAGATGGTTGCGAGCAATGGATTCTGGGAAGTAGAGCCTCTTTTTTGTAAGCTAAATGGGCGAGTCAGAGTGAAGACTTGAGGCTGCAGCAGGCCACATCCAGTGACGGAGTGGTCAAAGAGAAAGGTTTGGAAATTCCACGGAGCCAGAGGTGTTTCATTAGAGTTGGACAGCCAGGGTGAGTATTAAACAGTGACTCCAGTGCAGTGGCCATGACAACACAGTGGTGTTGTCTCTGAATAGTCAGGCGGCTTTCTCCTCGGAGATGCTAAGACTTATAGACCTATTTACTAGATGAAAAGATGTAGCAGGTAAGTATGTATTCGGGTACACTGAACAAAAACACAGTAAGGATTTAAATAATACTAATAATTGAAATTTTATTTTATTGAATCATAAGAAGAAAATAAAAAGTATATTAATAGTTATATTACCTTCATAAAAATATTTGAGTTTATCTATTCATATTGGACATAGCAACGTGCTCTT
Organism: Peromyscus nudipes; assembly: GCA_902168325.1. Classification (NCBI taxonomy): domain Eukaryota; kingdom Metazoa; phylum Chordata; class Mammalia; order Rodentia; family Cricetidae; genus Peromyscus; species Peromyscus nudipes. The sequence goes on from CABHPH010140094.1 coordinate 32,182, forward strand.
ATCTATGAAATAAAAAGATTTCTCCTGTTTTTTTCACAAATTACAATGCTATAACTCCTTAGAATTATATTGTGAAAATCTAAAACATCAATTGTTGAGAAAAAAATCCTTCAACCTAGAATACTTTGAAAGTAACACGAAAAGTATATGTATGGCTGAAGAGATGGTTCAGTAGTTAGGTGCACATACTGTGCTTACACAGGACCCAAGTAAGTTCCCAGGACCCACATCTGGTGGCTCACACCCACCTGGGACTTCAGCTTCAGGGGATCTGATGCCCTCTTCTGACCTGTGTAGGAACCTGCACACAGACTCACATAATTAAAATAAATAAAATTTAAAAGGGAAAACTGAATCTTTAATTCAACTTTCTAAATTACAGTCAATAGACGGGTGGGGTGGTACACAGTTAATCTCAGTACTCAGGAGGCAGAGGCAGGTGGACCTCGGAGTTTTAGACCAGCCTGGACTACAGAGTGAATCAAGGACAATCAGGTATACACAAGAAACCCTGTCTCAAAAAACAAAACAACAACAAAAGGGCCACCGTGAAGCTGCCGTAAACTCATCTTCTGCACTTTTTATATTTAAAAGTGAAGAACATGAGGTGAACAAATTTGGAAAATTTAGGGAACTGGAACGAGCTGAAATTTTATACTAACACAAAGAAAAAATAAATTTTCTTTAAAAATCACTCTAGGGGTTATTAAAGCAAAAAATATACATTTTCTAAAGTGACAAAGATAAGTATGGCCATTAGACAAATAAGTATGAATAAAAGTAGAAAGGTCTACTATGCACTTCAGCCTCAGTTTACTATATTAGACTTTAGAGGTAAATTAAATTTTCCATATAAAATATACTGGTATAAGTGATGGCTACTTAACAATCATAATCATAACAGAATTCTAGAATATTCTTGATGAGAAAATGCTGCATTTTTTCATCTGCAGGGATGATGAATGCCACTGACGTAGCACAGTGTAAGCAGGCTCCCAAGAGCCACAAACAGGTGAAGATGATGGAGATGAAGGGCCAGGCACATCTAAACTCCACATGTTCACAATCTTAAACTGGCCAACACTGTACAGTGTTGTAATCTCACTAAAGTGCACACTTCTACATGTTGAACCTAAATCTACCACTTACATGGAGGGGAGAAGCAGGTGATTGCAGAGCCACTAAAGGTTCAAGGGTGCACTCCCTCCGTGGGAGTGGGAACTGCTGACTCCTGTGTACATTAGATGTGCATTTAAACGATGACACTGGACATCTAAGACATGAAACTAATAATGACCTCTCTGATAGGCTGCAGTCATAGCTCACCACAGCGCACATTCAAAGCTTATGCAAGCCTATTGGAGGCTATAGGCTCAAACTGAGCACTGCACTCTCAATCAATCAAAATCAGTATACATTTTATAGAACATATTAAAAATAAAACAACAAATATGTTCATAAACAATCTTAAAAATAACAATGTGTAGTTTCTAGAAAAACTGTGAAATGGGAAAAAAAACAGGTTGTTATACTCACTTTTTATCCAGTAAATCTTCAAGTGGCTAATTTACAGTTTGCCTGCCTAAATAGTAAGTAGCCATGGACACCACCCACACTGGGGGTTATAATGATCAGACAGTAGAAACACATGCAAAGTGGAATAGGCTTTGGATTTTTTTTTTCTGAGGCAGGGTTTCTTTGTGTAGTCCTGGATGTCCTGGATCTCACTCTGTAGACCAGGCTGGACTTGAACTCACAGAGATCCACCTGCCTCTGCCTCCTGAGTGCTGAGATTAAAGATGTGTGCCCCCAACACTCGGCAATCTAAAGTGTCTTCAGAGCTTAAAAAAAATTGTATTACATTTATTTATTATCCAGTCTGTGTGTGTGTGTGTGTGTATGTAGTATGTGTATGCGTGCTCTGTGTATGTTTGTATGTGTATGTGCGTGCTTATGTGGTGTGTGTACATATGTATGTACAATGTATTTGTGTGTGTACTTGTATATGTGTGTGTATGTTGCGGGTAGGTGTGTGTATGTGCATTTATATGTGTGGGGTGTGTGTGTGTATTACCTGTTTGTGTGTATATGTATGTGTGTGTGTGTGTGCGCGTGTGTGTGTGTGTGATATGTATGGCACAGTGCATCTGTGGAAGTCAGGACAACTTAGAGGAATCAGTTCCCTCTTTCCACAGTGTTGGAGCTGATAATCAATCACAGGTTGACAGGTTGCTAAGCTTGGCATTAAGCACCTTACCCAGTGAGCCATCTCCTGGGCACAGTCTTCATAATTTTAACTTAATAAAATCTTGTTATTTACAACAACACAGATGGAACTGAAGATCACTATATTAAGTGAAATAAGGCAAACAAAACAGTAATATTCTTACGTTTTGATTCTTACGTGGAATCTGAAAGTCCTGATTTTGAAGAATTCCAGAATGGAGTGGTGACTGCTCAGAACTTGTAAAAGTGTGTGGTTCTGGAAGAAGTTGATTAGTGCATTCCTTCTACAGTTAGCTCTGGCATGCTCCTACACTATAGACACTAGACTCGAAGATAAAGAGTCATGTGTTCTTAAATGTTAGGACAAAAGATATTTAAAGTCTTGACAATGAAGAAAGTTTGATGCAGTACTTTCAGCCTGGTTAAAATATTACACAGTATACACAGGAATTGAAACAGTAAATGCTATCCATTTAATATGTATATTTTAATGGTCTGTATATTAGTTAATCAAGTATTTCTAAAGGAAACAAAATGTTTATTTCTTGATAAACATGGATCATGCCTGGGTCTCAGTAACTCTACATCAGGCATTAGAAATCACCTGTGGCAAACATTCTCTTCATTCTGTAATTCAATTGAACATAATGGAAAGTCCCTTTTAAGATGTTATAATTGAAATGGATGTTAGATTTCAGGAAATAAAGTTTGTTTCACTGCAGAAAAACAGGCGGTAAAAATCCTGATGTGGAGCAGCTCCCTCACAGGAACCCTCCCTCACTCCCAAGGCACCACTGTGTCCACCATCAAAGAGTGACCCATGGCACAGCATCACATGAGATTCAGAGCTGTCACAAGGGCACGACCCTGGATGAGGGCCTTAAAGCTTAGCCATTTCACTTTCTCTAGCTGAAAACATTAAAATGGCAATCATTTGTTCTATTTAGTATTGCTTTGACCCTCACGTGATGCATGACACATAAAGAATATACCACGTATCATTATAATCCACTCTAAACACATTGTAGCCAGTGCAGTGAGATCACTTATTTTTGATCAACAACAACAACTTCCACGAAAAGGAATAATTCATTTCTTACACAGGAGCAACTAACATTTTTTTCCTACGTGTTCTAACTGAGGATTCTGCATTTGCCAAATAAAGACTTCATGCTATAAGTTACTAGTGCAAAAATGTCAGAAAATAAACCCAGAGTCTTATTATTTAAAAAAATAATTATAACAGATTCTATTACTGTATGAAGCCTAAATCCTTAACACCTCATTCTAGAATCAGATCTGTTTCTATAAAATTAAATCATGAAACATTAGCCTTCTAAAGAGACTTTATATAAAATGCCATGCTAGAATTAGTTTTAAAGCAGACAAGACTACCCAGAAGAGCACAAATGAATATGCAAGGGAGCTCTGCAGAGTAGCTAAATGCCCCAGACAGGTCAACATTTTTAAATGATCAATACAATAAAGTGAAGCAAATGAATCAATTTCACTTAATGAGATAGATAGGTTACGTGCTTATTTCATTTAGACTGTAGTTAGAGACAGAGCTCAGAATAGGTTAGAGGGTTTGGAAGGCTCCATTCTACCCCCCCCCCAATCAGGGAATTCAAAAACAGTGCAAGCTAGGAGCACAGCTCAGGCCACTGGGTAATCTGTGCACAACTCAGGCCACTGGGTAATCTGTGCACAGCTAAGGCCACTGGGTAATCTGTGCACAACTCAGACCACTGGGTAATCTGTGCACAACAACTCAGACCACTGGGTAATCTGTGCACAACAACTCAGACCACTGGGTAATCTGTGCACAACAACTCAGGCCACTGGGTAATCTGTGCACAACTCAGACCACTGGGTAATCTGTGCTCAACAACTCAGGCCACTCGGTAGTCTGCTCCACCGATTTTCAGGGAATTTGAAGACTTATTGGGATGTCTCAAAAGATCAAATTAGGAGTCTAAGTAAATGTCAGCTTTACAGAGAAACACACACACACACACAGACACACACACACACTCCTTTTGGCAGTAAAAAAAATTATGTCACCAGTCTAAAGTTTATTGTGATATCATTCATACTGTTTTAAAACTACACGTATTAATGTTTCTGAATTGCACAATATAAACCAAAAATGTCCTACACTGGTTACCTCACCTGTGTTGTGTTACTGACACCTTCACTTTACAGAACAAATGACTGAAAAGAAGATGTCACAAGGCTTTGACAGCATCAGTCAGCTAGGAAAGGGCAGGGCAGTGATTGACAATGGGGGGGGGAGGGTGCCCTGAAAAATTTTCACCTCACCATCACAGCACGTACAGCCATTTTCCGTGCATGTCTTCCTGCTTAAAGAAGCAAACGGAGTTACATTTCAAAATTTTAGGAATATAAGTCATATTCTTACTTTCAAAATTTTAAGAAAAACAGAAGGTGAAGCAATTTCAAAGATTCATCAGTCTATTCTTTCTAAATATTTAAAATATTTTCCTAACAAAAGTTTTATATGTATTATTTACAGTGAAATAATACTCATTAACATAGCTTCTTTGGTAATAAAACCCAACTACTGCTTATTCTAATGATGTTCAAAAACAGGCAGAACTCTGGTTTGGGTGGAGAAATAATAACAATCCTGAGTACATATTTCATTCACAAAGAATTATGGAAGCTTAGCTTATCGATCTAGACCTGAAGTAAAAACTCCTGAGCCCCATATGCTTCATAATTACAGTCAAATACACTAACTGTGTTGCTTACTCCCCATGGAACTTCGACACAAAGGAAACTACACCATCTGGCTCGACGCCATCGTTCCTGTGGACCAATGAGAGGAAGGGCAGATGGGGGCAGATGGGGGCAGATGGGGGCAGATGGGCTACCTTGAACTTTGGAGCCCATCACGTCAGATGACAAAAAAGAACAAACATTTACCTTAAAGATCAATTAAAAAAAAAAACAGTAGAAGCTAGTTTTCCTTCTCTTCTCTCGGTTTTGCTTCCCCAAAGTGAATAAAACCAACATTTTCTTTGACCTCATGGTTCTGAGTCCTTATTTCTCCCTCTACTTGGCCAAAGGGGCATCTCTTTAAAACTAGTGGGCCTTCACAAACACTCTTGAAATAAGACTACTATTTGACAAACAGGTTCAATAAGCATCACTTCAACAAATACTCTTAAGTATATCTGTAGAAGTGAGGTCTGAAGTGTGTTTCTTAAGACAAGGCATTTTCCATAAAGTCATCAATGAGTTACAAGTTTCCAGAAACCCCGAGGAAGGAAGACCACTTACTCCCTAGAAAATGGACTTGTTAGGTGAACCTACGTTTTAAAAGAATACATAGTGTTTGATTAGAAAAATTATAGCACTCTGTGATTAGCTAACCAGAGAAGTAAATATGTCAACATACACTAGAACAATTTAATTACATGTGGTGAGATGGTCCTATTTCCAGTAAGGTTATGCACCTTATACAACTATGAGAATTATAATTTGTCAAACAATTAAGTTGAGTAGTACTTTCATTTCTGTTTCAAGCCATGACTCTGAACATATTCTACAATCCATGCTGGACATCAGCTCTATACCTATTTTGGACACTGCTTCCTTAAAGTCTGGCTATCAGTAGCTATTTATTTTATAGCTACCAGGTAAGTATAAATATCATTGAAATAGAGGAGCAAAGGTCATTAAGCATAAAATGCCATCAAGCATCTGCAGACAGAATACTTGAAGGGTTTCCACATGACTGTACAAACTGGCTCCTTCAGAGAGGTGCGAGAAGGGGTACATTCTAAATAAACAGCTGATCACCTTACATACTTGTTTTGCTTTGAGGGAGGCCATGAATCATCATCATAATGAACATAGCAATGACCTGTACTTGAGCATATCAATCTTCATGACAAATATGAGTGTGGTGACATGCCAGCATGCCACATGTTGAAGAACACAGGAATGAGAGAGCATATTTAATCATGATTCCAATGAGAACTGAACTCATGGCCTTTCTATGATTTATTCTGTTATGAAAGCTATCCCTACATTTCCAGCCACTCATCACCTAACACTCTCCAACTCCATATACTCTTTGGTCCATTATATGCTGGTATCCTAGGATTTCTCTTCTATTTAAGCCTTTTTAAAAGTGCTTCTTCGCCGGGCGGTGGTGGCGCACGCCTTTAATCCCAGCACTCGGGAGGCAGAGACAGGTGGATCTCTGTGAGTTCGAGGCCAGCCTGGGCTACCAAGTGAGTTCCAGGAAAGGCGCAAAGCTACATGGAGAAACCCTGTCTCGAAAAAACCCCCCCCAAAAAAATAAATAAATAAAAGTGCTTCTTCTATATTGTTTAGATGTGTGAAGCATGTTGAGGCTAAGATAATAGGACACAGGTAGGGAGATTGTGGCAAGCTGAAGGACACGTCATGTGGAAAGGTAGTCAAACTAACTGTTTTTAACACTGCTCAAGCTCATCAAATTAAATATTTTGTTGAATCCAGACCTGTCATATACATGTAGTTTCACACTTGTTAGGAAATTTCAGCCACTTATTTTCAAATTTGACATATAAGCTAAACATAAAACTCTATTTTAAGCCATTCTCCTAAGCAACCAAACTAAACATTTAATTGTCTACTAGAGATCTTCTATTGGATGTCCTTGAGCAAGGTTTTGCTATAAATGTTCTTGACTTTTTAAAACCCTTTGTCTGAAGTATTGTAGGCCACCCACATCCACAACTGTACAAGATTTCACTGTAGACCTAATTGCTGCCTCCCATTAAATCTGATGACTCTCTACTCCCTATGCTTTGGCTTAGTCTTTGTTGACATCTTAACTATCCTTCTAATAAAATTTCTCCTCTTTAACCATTTGCAACTATTTCTCAAGTTCATCGAGTGCATCATACATGAATAATTCATGCTGTTAAATTTGTTAATTCTTCTGATGATAAATTCTTCATGGCAGTTTTGCTTTATGATTTTGGGTATGCTTTTTTATACATGTGGATCTTTCTCTGCAGAGACTAACCATGTATTTAATGTTGCTTTCCTTTTTTACCTGAGAAAGATAAAGTAACTCCATCTCAGAGACTAATATCTGTGTCTTCATTATTCTGGTATTCCTCCTCAACTGAACTTTTCAGTTTTTCCCATTGACTGTCCTCTAGGTTACTAGAATTTTTTTTTAAATGGAAGACCTGTCTTTATTTTAGAAATTGGAAAAAGCTCAAAGGATAGGTTGTATTTTTGTTTCCTTCCAAGCCATCATATTGTAACTAAAGGGAAGAGAATGACAAAATATTTGTAGTTTTTGGTCAAGAGACAGTCACAAAGGTCAAGTACTTTTTTATTTAAAATTTAATCCTTCAAAATATAGTAACTACTATAGATCTAGGGGGAGATGTGGGTAGTAAAAAAATGGGCTCTTTAAGAATGGAATTAAGTGTGGAGGACAGAAAGAGGAAAAAGCTTAGACCATATGTACAATATTATTCTCTTAAGTCTTTTCATAGTTACATAAAATGAGATTTAAGCTTAGATTCAGTGACTTACTGGAGAAAGAAGAACCTTTCATAGGTGACTATATTGTGCTATACTTTATCAGAACTACATCAGCAGTTTTAACCACACAAATCTGCCCTCTTGGAAATAATGTTCTGAGATGAAACCCAAAGGAATCATTTGTAAAACTTGGTGGTACCTACAAGAAGAAAGCCATTTCAATACCATAAGTTGTCTTCTTATCAGATTCTAGAAAGATTTATGCATGGTGATGATTACCAAATTCAACTATAAATATATATATATATATATTAGGAATATTTATGTATTCATAATGTGCTGCATGATTAAAAGCCTATTTAAAACTTACTAGCAAAATAGTTAAGATTACTTAAGTAACTTGTACATGTATTTGAGATCAATGTCTAACCAAAGATGAAAGACTTAGGGTAAGAAAGGAAATGAATGATAGTGTATGAGAAATTGAGAATATGGCCACTATGTTGCTACTCATGGGATCTGAAAAACACATGATCTAACACAGAACTAGGGAGAAAGTTTAAAATAGCAACTAGTGGCTCAGAGTTTATAATTATTCAGTCTTACAATTAAACATTACTTTTTGGCTATTTTTATCACTATTGAAATACACAGAGAACAATTTAAATGTGATAGCAGTTTGTTTCTTTCTTTCTTAAAGGCAATAAGAGATAAGTTTATTCTAGAGCCATTACGAGTGACCACAAACACAGATTATGTTGCCCTAAATTCCATGTAACAAGGTAGAAGCAGTTTCATAGGGTTTTTATAGATGTATAGAACAAAGAGAGTCATAAATCAAGCCAACTTTAAAATACATTGGCAGTAACATCACAGAGACAGGTACATCAAGATGGGGGAATGTTGTCTTTGTAATTGTTGCTGCCTTTTAAGCCACAGCTTGCTAATCAACAACTGCAACTATGCTGCTACTTGCAGCAGTTCCCTGCAAAGGCGGAAGCCTGAGGGGACTCTGTTCCCTCAGGCACCGCACCGACTCTTTCAAAGCTACCAAAGGAATTTATGGGTTCAGAGGCTAATTACTTTATCTTGATCTAGTTTTAGTGTCTGGAACAGCCATTCCCTGCCCCATTCCATATCTGAACTAACGCCTGGTGATACTAAAACAACAATAAACAAAACAAAACAAAAATAAACAAAACAACAATAAACAAAGCAAAACAAAACAAAAACCAAACCACCACCAACAGAAAACTCATAGAAGCTGTTAACAGTGAACACTAGCTTCCACCAATCCAAGAGCTAAGAATATCATCAGATAACATCTTGGGCCTATAGAAAAGTTTCCTCTGTTGTAGAATAATATTTTAATGTGTGTTACTTTTGTTTTTGCTCTGGAACGTTTGTTTAATGATGTAAAGATGTGTTACATTTGTTTGATTAAATAAAATTCACCTATAGTCAGGAGGCTGAGTCTGCAACTAGCTGACAGAAAGTAATAGGGAGGAGAGAAGGGCTTTTAAGCGTGGGTTCAGGAAAGCACAGGGGCTTTTGGGGAGATGTGAGCAAGGAGAGGTGGTAAGCGAATTGCTATTCAGCCTCCCTGAGGAGCAGAATTCCACCCCAACCTTTGAATCTTGAGTTCTCCAGAGGGACAGAGATTTTGATAGCAGTTTCTTAACTTAGCATCCTAATTAGTTCTACTGATGTGAGACAGTGATACATAAGATGGCAGTCTGACATCTTAGACAGAAAACAGTAATAGTGAGCCAAATACATACTAAAACAATGTGTGGCCATTATGATTTGTGAGCATTTTATACATATATATCAAATCATACATATGTAATCATGAATGGAGCAGCCCATTAATTCACCTATGCTGCAAAACATTTTGTGAAAGTGAATAAAATATATCATCTATATAAGTCCAAATTTGTTAGACAAATAATAGTCTATGGGGCAAAATAAAACAATGCAATGCTTTAAAATCCTAAAATAGATTATGAAAGTGTAGTATTTATCAATATTTATTATCTTTTCTGAAAAACGTGTCAATTGTAGAAACCAATTTAGTAATAGAGATCAAAACACATGAATCGTAAAGGATTAGATAGATGATTTATTATTATTATTATTATTATTATTATTATTATTATTATTATTATTATTTATTATTAGGTTTTAGAGACAGGGTTTCTCTGTGTATCCCTGGATGTCCTGGAACTCTGTAGACCAGGCTAGCCTCAAACTCACAGAGATTCACCTGCCTCTGCTTCCTAAGGGCTGAGATTAAAGGCACGTGCTGCCACTATCCAGCGAGAATAGATAATTTCATATCCATTTCATGTAAAAGCGATTTTTTTCAACTAGGTTAAATATTCAGCTACATTTAAATTATAAAAGATAAGCAGGTGGAATGTTGCCACCAACTTTAATTCACTGAGAAAAGCAACAGGATACATGTAGAGAAACTACTGTCTCCTAATTACTACTCTCCTTTGTTTTGCTTAAGTAGACAATTTTGATGTTTTCTTGGGATATGCCGATCTGAGGGGAAAAAGTGAAGTTCTGCATCCCCTTGCTATGAAGCTGCGCACTTTATTATAGGCTGCAAACAATGAGTGAACAAAGAAGTGATAAGTGCAACCTTCATAACAGGCTCTGTAGGAGAAAGGGATTTCCTCTAAAGTCACCACCTACTTTTTGTGGAGAGAGAGAGAGAGAGAGAGAGAGAGAGAGAGAGAGAGAGAGAGAGAGAGAGAGAGAGAGAAAGA